>CAUYRT010044498.1:0-82423 GCA_963574885.1 Lepilemur ruficaudatus | reverse complement strand
CTGGACTCGTCACCACTCCCCCAGTCTTAGTCTCTGGTCATCTTTGGCACTTGGGTTCTTGGTACTCTACCTGCTGGATTTGGGCCATGCACTTGCCCACACTGGCTCCTGACTTTGATGCACTGCCATCCTCTATTTCTTTCTCCTCAGACTTGCCTGCCCTTTGGCCCCACCCTCACTTACTCCAGCCCTCTTCTTCTCAAATCCATGAATCCAATCTTGCTCCATTCCCATTTGTTGTATTTCTACTCCTGAGTGGTCATGACCACCTACCTACAAGGCTCAATTATAACATCTGAACCTTTTGTATACCCATCTGTCTGCCACAGAAACTTTCCTCCTTCCTGTTGGTTTAGAGAAGTAGGTCAAGGTGCATCAGAATCCCATGGAAGGATTGTTAAAACAGATGGATAGAGTTCCCGATTCAGTCAATTTGGGGTGGGACAGGAGAATATGCATCATTAACAAGTACCAGGTATTACTGGTCCTGCTGGTCTCAGGTTCCCAGTTTAACAACCACTGGAGGTCCCTACTCTGTAAAGAAAACCTCATTTTCCCTGCTGTCTTCTCAGATCTTCCTCATTTGTGCTCCCTCAGCATTTGTTCACACCACTATTGTGGCATATATTATAATGAAACCATGTAGGAATTATTTGCTAATAGCTTTATTTAGGTAGAAGTCCTTTATCTAGATATAATGCAATTATCCTCAAAGCATGAATCATCTCTTTTCATTTTTGTTCAAACAATTTGTAGCCTAATATCTGGCTACTGGGAATATAAGGAGACAACTGGCATGAGAAGAGGTAGAAAGTCTAAGGTGCTATCCTTAAATAGACCAGTGGTCTGAGAGGCTTAAGATTATGACTTTGGCAACAGGTCTTTGCTTCTCTGCACCTTTCTACAGGGTTGCCACTCACATTCATTTGTAGCTAACTCTGCACACTTACCATGTATTACACTACACTAGATGCTCTGAACATCTTGGTTGTCCTCGTGAGAATTGCATGGGAGGAAGACACAAAAAGCTCAAGGGACTGGCCTAAAGATCTCACAGATGATAAATCACAGGGTTAGAATTCAAAGCCTGGTCAGAATAAGGTCTCCAAGCTCTTGGCCATGCTGTTGTGTTGCCTTACCAGTTTTATTTCATCAAACTCTATTGGGAAGGGCCACCATATGACTTGTTATTGGCTACATATACTGGCTAAATGGGACAGTCCTGGGAAGATGAGGTCTTCTTTGGGGTAGGGGTCAAGAGTTGAGGGGTTGAAATGGGTATTGGACTAATGCATCCTACTTTACTCATAAGAATGCACAGTTAGTGACTTCAATTATATGATGGAACAAATCACACCCATCACCCACTATGTGAGGAAAAATTTATTGTTAATATGATGTTTCTCTATAATACTGCATAATTTAGTATCTGGTATATGCCAAGGAAATGAATGGTTCCTGCAACCAATACTGAAGAAATGTTAACACACATTAATCACCCCGAGTTTTCTTTGGTGAAAACATCTTCCATGGTGTCGGTTCCAAAGGAATTCATTGCTGCATCTTTCTTGACCTGATCCTATTGCCAACAGCAAAGCTCTATGAGGTCCAAATCTGGCCACCAATGTGTACAATTGCTAAATGATTTATTATAGAGCCAAGAAACTGTTTTTGAGTTGGAGCAAAGTAAATCCATTTCCCCAGGATAAAATGCTCTGGCTTTCTGTTGTCTTTTGTCTCTTTTTCTTTATTTTCTCTTGTTATTAGCTTTCATTTCACCTGCATTTTTGTAATTGGAAAACCTCCTTGGGTTTCTTTTGCAGTCACTCAGCTTCACTTAATCTCCTGTCCAAGGCCATGAGAGAATTATTTAATAGCATTGATGCAAACCGTATGTCAGAGAAGTTGAGCTCTCTCCCACTGGTTAGAGAAAGAATTGGGTAGGGCTGGTCTTCATATAAATAGTTAAATAGTTTAAGGAACAGCAATAGTTTTTTCTCTCAGACTGCTGATGCTTGGCATTTCTTTAATGCAGTAGTTCTGAAACCTAGTTGCTTAATAGAATCACATGAGGAACTTTAAAGAAATATTGATGCCCAATGCTTCCCCAAATGCCAAGGTTCAGATTCAATTAGTATGAATTTAGTCATGAAAATCAATATTTAAAAAAACAAATCGAAACAAAAAAAACAATAAAATAATACTTCAGATAATTGCAACTGCTTTAAGGCATTGGTCCATGTATGTCCTTTTCTTCTTAGTCAACACACCTGTCGTAAATGATACACTGACCTGAGAACCGATGAGATGCTATAGAAGGTAGAAAAGGATTTATTGCTTAGACCATTTTTTCTCAAAGTTTAGTTCCTGGACCAATAGCATCAGCATTATCTTGTTAAAAATACAAGTTCTGACCACAGAAGTCTGGAGATGGGGCCCAACAATCTGTCTCTTAACAAGCCCTCCAAGGGATTCTAAAATCCATTAAGATTTGTTCCAATCTCAGTGTCACTGAGGAGTCTGTTAGAAATGCAGAAAGTCAGGCCCTACTTCAGACTTACCAAATGAGAATCACCATTTTAACAAGACCCTTGATCGTTTTTATGCATGATAAAGTTTGAGAAGCACTGTGTTAGCAGGAGAAGTATGTGTATTTTTAAAAATTTCACTGATCCCTTTCAAGATGCATTCATTAAGGCAACACTGGCTGTTATAAAAGATAAATTCAGAAATCTGTGTCTTAACATAAGGCAAATTTATTTCTTGTTCAACATAAAAGTCTACTTGGTAACACAGGTGCTGTGTGCTACAGTCACGCCTTGGGGATGACAGAGACTGTTATGTTCAACAATGGCCTTCCAAAGTCACCCTGAAAAATCAGCATCCATTGGAAAAAGGGGAAGAGAGAGTAGAGGATTCCTTGAGGGGTTTTCTTGGTCCTGGCCTGGCAGCAGTGTATATAATTTTCTGCCACATTCCATTGGTTAGAACTCAGCCACACAGTTCTGCCCAGCTGCAAGGGAGGGCCAGGAAACGGTAATCCCAGGCTGGGAAGCTGCTACCCAGCAACGACCCTATCCCATGCGAGGAAAGCATAAATTTTTAGCATCTAGCCATAGACCTTTGCCACCCCAGGGCAAATGACTGCCTAAGAAGAGAGAGGGGGGACTTATCCCACTTCCCCAGAATCACTCTGGAAGCCAAATCCTGGACCTTACAATTACTTCTTCACATTTTACTATGAATTGCAGACACATTCCCCTGGTTTTTAAGTCTTCTCAGATATCAGTTTCAGAAACTAGTTACCATAGACAATCAAATGCAATGAAAGTATAAGTAGAGAGCACTGCGAGTAGGGGAAAATACAAAGAAAAGAGGAGGCCTGGGTGGCCAATTAATAGGAATTGAAATTAATGTTTACAAGACACATTCACATTTATTGTATTATATATGCAACAACTTTTTAACTAGGTGATATTGTCTATAATTTTCATAAGAAGGAAATGGGTCCCAGAGAGGTTAAGAAACTATTTTGGGAGCTCAAAGCCTGTAGATATGAGGCTTTCATCATATATATATATATGTACACATATAGCAAAACATGACACAGTTGGGATGGGCAGACCTTGAGACATCCTCCATCCTCCCTTCCTCTCAGTGTTTATACCCTTGTATAAACTCTTCCTGAGGAGTCTGTGGTCAGGACACATGACTTACTTCTAACCTATAGGATACTGCAAAGTTTATGCAACATCACTCCCATGACTGTCATATTACACAGACTCTGTCTTGCTAGTAAATTAGCTGTAGAGTCTGTCTCTCCTCATTGCTGGCTGTGAAGAAGCAAGATGACATGAATCCCATAGTGTAGGAAAATGGACTTTGCCAACAACCTCTGGGATCTTGGAAGTAAATTCTTTTCCAGTCATACCTCTGACAAGAACCCATCCCTGGCTGATATCTCAATTGCAGCCTTTAGGCTAGTTAAGATAGTTAACTAGTCACCTAGTTAATAAAGTTGTTGCATATACAATACAACAAATGTGAATATGTCTTGTAAACATTAATTTCAATTCCTATTAATTGGCCACCCAGGCCTCCTCTTTTCTTTGCATTTTCCCCTACTCTAAATGCTCTCTACTTATACTTTCATTGCATTTGATTGTCTATGGTAACTAGTTTCTGAACCTGATATCTGAGGATGTACTTAACCTGTGCCGAGACTCCTAGACCACAGAAACCGTGCAATAATAGAAGTTGTCTTTGTAAGATGTTGAGTTTGTGATTTTCAAGGTTTAAACTGATTTTGGCTATACTTTTAAGTACTTTTAGGCATACATAGCTTTTGTATGGCCCCACTTAACCCTGATCTGACAATTACTTCATCACTGATACCCCATATATACAATTGCATTTTCTGCATCCAATTATTTTAAAAAATACAAAAGGATAGTCTTTGGATTTTTTAGTTGCCATATCTTTATTTACCCAACTATTTGATATTTCATCAATGGGTCAAAGAATGATTTGATATCTTTTGTCACAATTTCTTGACTCAAATTTCCATAAAAACACATGGGATTGACTGATAGTGCTTTTTTTACTGACTCCTTGATGCTGTTGTCCAGTTCGCTTTGACCTCCTTTATCAGAATGTTCTGCCATTATAACAACTTATATAACAGCTGGAGCTTTGTGCTTATAAAGTTTCCTAAAATATTACAGATCATTGCTTGTGTGCTCTGTTACTATTTTAAAGCTTTTACGGGGTCCAATTTTACTGAATAACTGAAGTATAATAGCTTCAGTCACATCTTCATCAACTCTTCCTAAATAAGCGGTCCCACACTGCCTGTTGATCTTGGTGGGCAGGACTGTGGAGGTCTGGAAGAGGAAAAGTAGGGAAGGGGTGTTTTGGGATCAGAGGAAAAGAGGCACAAGCCTGACTCTAAGCTCTCTCCTTCCAACCCACTCTGGATATTTTGCTACAAGCAGGAGGATGAGGAGAAGGGTGAACAAAATAAATTACGCTCTTTTAAGATAGAAGGCAGATTCTTCTATTTTCTACCACTAATCAGCTTCAAGCTGAAGCCAGTGTTGATGCCGTATGATTTTTTTTTTAAATCTATAAACATTTAGACTTTTAAAATAAACCTATTTTAAAAAGTATTTGTTGAAAGTTTCCATTATGGGATCCCCTTAAAGAGTATTTACATTAGCATACTAAACAAGCAAATTTGACTTTTCCTTGTAAAAATCAAAAAGTATATACCATTTTGTTTTAGGTCCTATGCATTTAATCAAAGGGATATTATCTGGGCCAAGTACAGCACTGCAATTAAGACCAGAGGTCTTGTCCTGTATGTATTCACTCATTCATTAAACAATGAATCCAACTGGTATTTATTGAGCATTTACTATGTGCCATCTGCAGTAAACATGGCTTAGAGCAGGGTTTGGCAACTTATATCCCACAGGCCAAATCCAGTTCCCTGCCAGCTTTTGTAAATAAAGTTTTACTGGAACACCGTCATGACCAGTCGTTGATATACCGACTGTGGTTGCTTCTACACTAGAGACCATATAATCTTCAAAAATGAAAATATTTCCTATTTGGCCACTACAGAAAACATTTGTGACCCCTAGCATAGAGGATCAGTGATACAGTGCCTCAGTTAGTTATCTTGTCTGAATAATAAGGACATAAATGTTTACCTTATTGAATTTATATTTTTTGGTATATATAAAAGTGATATTTTAAAATATGAAGTATAACAATAGCTATCTCTTACTGACAACTCATTATGAGTCAGGTGTTTTGCTAAGCCGTTTACAAGGATGATCTCATTGAATCCTTACACATACAAGGGAGCTACTATCATTGGTTCCATGTGATAAATAAAAAAAACCTGGGACATCCAGAGCTTTATTGACATTGTTAGAGTGGCACCGCCAGCAATGGCAAAGCCTGACCACCCCCTCAACCCCAGGAAGATAAGTCAAGGGCCTCTTAACTACACAGTGAGGACCAAGTATCTCTCTGGGCAGGGTTGGAACAGGGACTGAACAAGAAAGCCGGTATAAAGGCCTGGCCCAGCACAGAATAGCCACACAGTAATACTCTACTGTTTTAGAATAATCAACTTAAGGCAATTAACTCACCAAAGCTACTCAATCAATGTATTTGGGCAATTATTCACATTCAGTGTATTTATTCTCTATGAGCACATAGGTCTAGTTACATAAGAGGAGTTTTAGAAATTATATATCAATGGTATACACCCATGTACTGCAGCTGTAGTGTTTGAATGTTATGAATTCTGTTACTTAATTCACTCTGTCTTGTGTGTCTAACAAAGTATTGGAGGCTACACACTTTCTGTAGAATGCTCAATATTAAATGCTTCATTTTACATGTTATGCAAATCTTAAAATAGCATATGCTATGAAAGATATTTGAGGGTGAGGGAGGGTGTAGGTAGGTAGGTAACTACCCTCAATGATGAATCACTCTCTGTTTAAATGCTGTTCCATTAATTCGAGTGACATTTTGACAATAGCATGCTGTCAGTCCAATGGTTTGACCTATACAACAACCTCTAATTATTACTAATTAAATAATTAATTATTCATAGAAGTGCATGCCATTAGCATAGCAGAGATGTGTTGGAATATGAGTTATATGAGGTTTATGAATCTTCAGAAAATAGATTCTTTAATAAATTAATAAAGGGGCTCTGGGGTTTCATTAAAAGGTGGCTGGAGGGTGTGCTTGCCTGTTTCCAAGGAGACCACAGGTGGTTCGTTGCTTTTTTTTTAAGTTAAACTTGTTTGGGCTAGATGATTTTTTTTTTCCACCCTTTTCTCACTGCTCTGTCCTCAGGCAGAGAAAGGAACATTTTAATGAAACCCCTGTTGTCTTCATATCACTTTGATCCCCCTGTGTTCTCTCCAGTCTACACATTGGCCAGTCGGATGAAGGGTTTCAGATTTTCCCCCCAGTATTAAAAACTGTGGCATGCCCTCCATGAATAAACAACATTGCAGTGGAGACCCAGTGAAAGAGGAAGGCAGAGCAAACAAAGGGATGAAGGAAAATGCATAAATTCAAATGACACTGGCCTCATTTACCCACTTAATTACCCTGACTCCTGACTCTCTCAGCCACTGCGATTATTTTTCCAGTTAAGCCAGATTTAAAGAACTTAAAGCAAAATAGGCTCATCCATTTTTTCCCCCCTCAACTCTCTTTGCCACATGGAGTTCCACTTCTTCGTTATCTCGCCGTAATAATGATCATGGTAATATTAATATCTTCCAGTGCTGCACACTAAATAGTGATAAAAATAGTAATATTAATGTTTTCAAACATCCATTGCTGATGCTCTGAGGCACATTATAAATTCTGTCTTTGTTTAAGCAGTGGGGAACCCACAAAATATCATTACAGTTATCATTAGAACTCAAGGGCACTCTCTGGAAGCTGAAACCTAAGTGGGACTATGTCAGCAAGCATTCCAGGGCCACGGATGGAACAAAACAAATGAAAAAAAATAGAATTTTTTATACCGTTTCAACATTTGACCTATTTTGGAAGTGATGGCTTTTTTTTTTTTTTTAACCTGCTGGTTATTTTCACAAAAGGTAAAATAGCTTGTTTTTCTGAACCAAGCCACAATCAACCCTTCCATGTCAGTAGGGCCTATGCATTTTTCTCCTACTTTCTTTCACTATCCTCTACAAACAGGAGGGGAAATGGATCCAGACCCCCAGCAGCTATGATGTGCTTCCTAGGGTTCAGGAGTCAGGCCACTCCACCTAGGCAACATTTCATCCAGGAGAGGGATGGCAGAAAGGCAGAAAAGGAAACCCTCACATGACTGAGCTGTTGAAGGCCAAAAAGGAAACGCTGAGTACATTTTCATTACTAATGGGGCCTGTTAAATGGAAACAAAACTTCCCCTGGAAACCTGTAAAAGAAAATACCTTCCAGCGGTAGGCTTAATTTTCTGACATTTCCTTTTACCTTCACCCTCCACATGAAGAACGAGGTGCAAGCTATAGTAGCTTTAGCGTGTCCCAACCACTCCGTTTATGGCTGTCAGTCCCAGGAGACCAGAGGTCCCAGAACAACAGAGATCCCTTTGCACACTTGGGGAGTGGGGTTAGTTGATCCTGGTCTTAGTTCAATACCATGTGGCTTACTCCCTTCTTTTCTAGCTCTCTGGATTTGTTGGAGTTTTTCATTTTGCTTATTGCTGTCTTTTAAAATTCTCTCCCTTCTCCTCCCAGCTCCTCAGGTGCACTATATTCTGCTCCCTCTCTCCTTAAAGTCCTCATCATTTTTCTACCTGATTATTTTCTTGAAGCTGTCTGCTAAGTGAGCAGTTCTATATATATAGATTTTTAATTTGGCAAAATACATAGGTGGCACCATTAGTTTATAAGTATCTGGGCTGGAACATACAATCAAGAGAGGTAAAATAATATCAAGCCATTATAGTTAATTACTAACACAAACGGATGTTTACTAATACTTATAGGAATACGAATCATTTTAGGAAAATATTATTAACCCCATAGGCATCCAGGGCTCTGCAACCCTCCTCCCTTTTCTAAAAAGTGAACTCAGGGAAGATTAAAGCCTAAATTGAACACATACTTTATTTCTGTATTTAGTTTTCACAAACGACATCCTTTTAATGTAAAACTGACATTCTAGTGTTGGTCACATGCCCAGAAGATTCAGATAATCAACAACAGTTTATAATAACATTGCACCAGAAGAATTAATAAAGTCTGAAGTTTAATGCAAAGAAATGTGTGTTCCCCAATAACACAATGAGAAGCTATTCAATTCCATATGATATCAATTCCATGTGATATTAAGGTTTGAAGCTCTGAAAATTAGTGAAAGAAATTAAGTATTTGGAGGCTTGTTACAACTTTGTCCACACTGCCCATTTTGGTTTCCTGTTTTTTCTTCACTTATTTTTTTTTTCTGGCTTCACTAGATTAGATTTGGTTCTCAAATTTGCTGGCTTTCTAAAGTACACAGATCTTGTAGCAAATTCAAGCCATGTTAATATAAAGAGAGAAACATTCTATCTTATAATCTAATGGTCACTTACATTTTTAAAGATCGATAATTGTTCATTACTTCTGGCTTTGTAAAAAATAAGGGACTAGGTGATGTCTTGAAATTCTTCTCAGGCTTCTGAGTCCATCATTAACTTACCAACCTTATGGCAATACCTGCCCAAGCCCACTGAATTACTGTTTTCTGTAAAATCAAAGCCAGAGGTTAGTAAATTTAGTTTTCCATAAAAAGGGTTAAAAACATGAAGCAAGTTTTCAGAGAGACTGCCAATAATTATCTAAGCCAATTACTAATACTCTTCCCATGCAACCATCCATCCATCATCTGTTCATTAGAATTTGACCAAGTGCTACATGAAAATCAGCATTTTGCATCCTGCTTGCAGACTTAGAAAATGGAAATAAAAACTTAGAAATGAAAACCTAGTGTGGTTTAGAATTCTTTATTTGGAAGCATGTTTTAAACCCATGAAAGATCTTAAGATTGGTCTTCAAATTGGTCACCAATCTGTCCTTTGAAGCACTTTCACCTTGCTATATCCATTGTCTTCTGATCCATGGAGCTGCAATCAGAGGGTACATGGGAATTGGAGCACCGTGGTTAAGATTTTCACTTCTGCATAGATATAAAGGGGGTTGGATCTTCTACCTACTTCAACCACCTCCCACATTCCCCATTCCTTTTTTTCTCCTTCCCACAACACACATGCTCATTGCTCTGCTGGAGTGAGACGATCTGGAGGGCAGAGTCTGTGTCTTATTTTATTCCTATAATGTCCACATTCAACATATTGTCAAACACATCACAATAAATGTTTGTTGTTGAATAAATGGGTCAGATCAAACCTATTCAACATTGTAGCACTGAGTAGCTTTTTACTACTCTTGTAATAAATATTATTAATAATAATAGTTAACATTTATACATTCATCTACCCCTACCTGATATCTGATAAGTGATAATATATTACCTTTTTCATAGGTATTTGCCTTTAATTTGGAAATATTACCTTTATGAAAATGAACTGTGGTGCTTCATAGCAGGAGAAATATTTTTTGACAGAGGAGCTTCCCATGTCTTTCAAACTTCACTGCCATACATTGGTCTTGTCCTGTTTAATGCATTAGTGATATTTAGTATTTTTCAGGCACTTGTATGGTCAGATCATCATTTCCTGAGTGAGTAGACAATCTTTGAACTGGATCCCAAAGAGGATTCTTATCATTGTATTAGTTTCCCATTATTATCATGATAATTGTCACAAACTTAGTAGCTTAAAACAACAAAAATTTATTATCTCACAGTTCTATAGGTCAGAAATTCAGCATAATTATCACTGGGTGAAAACCAAGCTGTTGGCAGGGCTGCATTCCTTTCTGAAAGCTCTGGGAAAAAATCCATCCCTTGACTTTTCCAGCTTCTAGAGACCACCCACATTCTTTGGCTCATAGCCCCTCCCCCACCTTCCTTCATTTTCAAATACAGAATGTTGAGTATCTAGGACCTCTCTGGGTAGTCACATCTCTCTCTCTGAACACAGCCAGGAAATATTCCCTGCTCTTTAAGGACTCATGTACTTATATTGGGCTGACCCAGATAACCTGGGACATCTCCTCATCTCAAGGTCTGTACCCTTAGTTACATCTCCAGAGTGCCTCGTGCCATGGAAAGTAACATGTTCACAGGTTCCACGGCAAAGACACCTTTGGGGGCCATTGTTCTATCTTCTGTTCTCATTATACTCATAAAATATTTCAGAAAGAGGATAATGTTTTAAAAAGAGTTAGAAGATAAGAAGCATAAATACTATATTGTTAGGGTTGAGACAAAAATATATGGCACACACAAGCTGGATAATGATGGATAATTTAATAAAGACTAATTACAAAGGTGAGAGAAAGGGATGGTGCAGCCCCTCAGCACCTGCTAGGGACAGCAGGGGAGCCATTATCAACCCTGAGCTGAATGGGCAGCTGGAATGAGCGGTTACCAGAACATGGATAGATAGCAGCACCGAGAGGGCTGGCCAATAGACGTTGTGGCTATTTGGTATATGGGGGCAGTCAAACTGGGATGACTCAGCAGGAAGAGAATTTGGCAAGTAAATACCCAAATGCCATTTTCCTACCATCCTCCTTCAATCTCTTGCAAGTGTCATCCCAATTTACACACCCCCCCCCAACCTCACTGGCTGAATCCAATCAGCAAGGGAGCCCACTGATGTAGTCCTTAAGCACAGGGCAGGATGGATAGGAGTGGGAAGGGGATCTGGAATGACAAATGGAAGGTATCTTGTGCAAATGGCAGACAAGGCACCCTGTTGGAAAATCTAGGCAGAACTTGGAGAACATTAGGATACCAAGAGGCAAAAACAAAGATATATCAATCGCTTAAAAAAAAAAAAAACTCTATAGGAACTTATTCTGATACCAATGACCATACTCAGTCAAAGACTATATATCCCAGATTCACCGGAGTAGGGACAGGTCCTTGAAAACCAGTCATACCAGACAGTAGTGAAGCTAGATGAATACTAAGCTGAAATCTGCATAGAAGTAATGATATCAATAGACAGGAAATCACTCTGCCTGTATACTTCATGCATACTATTTCTCTGGACAAGTGCAACAATTTTCCTAGTTTTAACCAGGTCCTGAGTTGAAATGGATGGGCATTAATATTTACTAAGCACCTTCTATGAGTTTGGCACTTTGTGTATATTAGCTTACAAAATGCTCATGTAAACCCAGAGGCAGGCACTATCATCTCCATTTTACTGCTGAAGACAGGGAGACTTAGCTACATTCAATTTTCCACTTGGACATTCATTCAATCAAGAATTGTTTATTGAGTGAGTGCCTACTGAGTGACAGCTACTGCTGAAGTATTTGGATACAAATCAAATAAGGCACAGTCTCTATTTCTGTTCTGTCTTAAGCAGAACCATTTTAACAGATCACTTCTATAAAACATAGAACACAAGGAAGAAATATGTTCTTGAAAGCCCACCTGAACTCTTCCTTTCTCCTGGGCTCATGATCTTACCATACAAAGCATCAGTTCTCTGCCTCTGCATATGGATCTCCTAGGTGCATCCACCACTGGTGGAGAGAGGGTTCTCCATAAGTACAATTTCTGTGCTAACCAGGAGAGCTCTAGGTAACCAAGGGTCAAAATGCACAGAGAGTGAAACAAGTGACAGAAGGTTGATTATATTTCCTTTTTGTTTATTTATATTTTTTCTCTAGTAAAGGGAAAGGAAGGGAAGATGTAATGACATTCAATGGACTGTTTCACTAGAGCCTTTTAAAGAATTTGGTGAATGGAGATAAACAGAAAGTTTGTGGTTCCTTCCTCTTCCGTCCCACAGATGTGAACATTTCTAATGGCTCATATACTGTACACCTTTCAAAATGCACACACACACACACAAATATGCACACGCACTCTCCTATACAGCCTGAGTCTAGGTTCTGGCTTCTAGTCCTTCTTGGCTCAGTGTTCCAGGCAGCTACTTCCAATGGGTCAAAGTAGCCCTTGAAAGTGCATTTAGATCAATGCAGAGTAGTGGAACATTTAGGACTATATAGGTTGGTGGTAGTTCTTTAAAATTGTCATGATGTGCTATACAGGTAGGATTTCAGTCTCTCAGTAGAATACCAAAGAAATTATTGCTACCTTACCTCTTACTGTATCTGTGCCCACTGAGCCCCCAGTTACCTAGCTGATTGTCTTGCAGCCAAAATATGGGTGATCTACTAAAGGTTTGACATCTTATAAAGGTTTGACCATTTCAGGTTAGTCATTCAGCTGGCCTCCATACTTCTTAATAGTGTACCTTTCTCCTCAGGGTCCTTGCTGTGGTAACCTTTAGGCAAGGCTACCTTTGAGAACCAGGGCAAATGGAGGACAAAAATCCATCTTACAAGCCCTCCCTATGCCTTTGGAAAGCAAAACTTCCAACTTAGTTAAGGCCAAAGGATTAGATGTTGGTCTGAATTTATCTTATATAACCTTGACTATGCTACAACTAGACTTAGTCAAAGACTTTGTCAGCCTTGATAATCTGCTAAGAAATCCCATTTTCCAACATTTTCCAGATGAAACCTGGGAGAACATTTTCAACTTCAAGGCTAACTGCATGGAAGAGAATTCCTGGTTCACTGGATCATCTAATATTTGAGTCATACTTAGCACCAAGCCTTAGTTCCTTGCACATGATAATGAAGTGACTCTGTCAAATAAGGAGGTGGAAGAGTCACATGGTGTCTGTAAACTGACTGGATTTCTGAGGAGACTGGGGACCAGACTCTATATGAGCTGGAGCTTTCAAGAGGGCTCTGGGCCTGCTCCATCTCCAGTGTATTTCAGTCAGTTTATATATCTCATTTCTCAAATTCTTGCTCATTCTCTGTGTCTTTGAGCCCTTTGGATACCAGCCTTAGCTGGATATAGGAGATTAAATTATGTGAAAATATGAGAATGCAAATGAGAGTCAAAGAATATTTCTGGGCCTTTTGCCTCTGTCTCAGACCCACAGATAGAAAAAGATAGGGATGTAAGTAAACTGGCTATAATGTTTTAGTTTCCAATGAAGCTTTGGTCACGTTAGTGTTGTTGAATCAGTGAGTAAGTACTGTATTACCTCATTCACATATCTACTGCCTTTCCTTCTCAAATATTCCTAGACTTGAATCTCACTTGAAATGTACTGTGAAAATGCAATTTGAATGCTAAACCTATAACTTCCCATTTGAGGAGGGATATCAGACTAAATACACATCACAGAGAGGTCTCTAAAGTCACTTTATCTTACAAAGCATCCCCTTATCATAAAAATATATGCTATAGATATGCTTTTTTCTATTATATAATACATAACACATGAATATAATATATGAATAATGTAACATGATTATACATAAGCACATATAGTCCATATAACACATACATGTGTAAGGCACACACATGTGTTTTAAAAATATATGTGCATGTGGTGCAAACCCATGCACACATGCAAAATGTTTATATCATATATGTTATATATGTGACATAGAACATATATACATTTAATATGTATATATGACATACACCATATATACATTTAATATGTATATGTGACATACAACATATATACATTTAATATGTATGTATTTATGTACTATAAGGCATAATGTACATGGTATACACATACATAGCACATTTGTGTGAGTAGGTATTATGCTTATATAATATATAGCACATAAAGAAAATTTATAGCATACATATGTATATAAAACATATACCTAAAATATATATACATACACCATATGTTTTATATACATATCCTTATGTAACATAAGATATATTTCAGAATATGTACATCTAATACATGGACATATGTTATAATATAGAAAACATTCATACATGTATAATATGTTATAAATATGCTAACCTTTCTACTCTAAGTTAAAATTCATAAATATAATGTAATTTAAACATTTAATAAGATACATTTTATAAATGCGAAGTAGAAAGAAAGCAATTATAATAAAATAATCTGTATTTAAGTTTAGAAAATCTTGGGCATGACTACATTAGAAGTCATGATGATTAATTAGATTTTTTTCTCTACCCACTTAAAATGACTAAGTTTGGATTAAGAGCTATAAAAAGATCAGAGGCAATTCCAGTCAAACTAAACAGGAAATGAAAGAACAAAGGTAGAAGCAAATACTAGACTAAAAACTAGCATTAGGCTATGTAATAACAGACCAGATTTATTAGCATATTATGAGAGGAAGCGAGAAACAACCCTAACTGAATTAAAGATAGCATGCCAAGCACCTTACCAGAATTTTGCATATATGAATGTCCAGTGGGATACAAAAATAGCCATGAGTGATTTAGGACAAGTCTTTATTGTGTCAGACTGTCCACACACCGAAGAATATTAACATCCCTGGACCTCACCCGCTAAATCCTGACAGCACACCCAATAACTGGGATAACCAAAATTATCCCTGCAAATTTCAAAGCACACTGAGGGGCTAGATCTCTCTCATTGAGAGCCGCAGTTATGGGAAACGGACTAAATATTGCTTTTATCCAGATCTTTAATCTTCAATTAATGGATATGAATGGGAATATTGTACCATTTAAAACTGGTTTCTTTGACATTCGTAATTCTTTTCTGTCCAAAACCAATTTTACACAATTTCCATATGCTGAGGACTCTCAGCCGTCATCTCATACATGTAATAACATAGATAGTTCTGAGACACTTGGTATATTTGGTCCACTCAGGAAAGTCTAAAAATCTATGAGTGGTACAACATATTAGTTCTGCTATCCACAAGATAGCTTGAGTGATGAGTATACCGCCACAGTGATATCCATAGATCTTCTCTCACAAAAAGCAGCCTCAATAATTAACATCTTTGTATACTCAGTCTTGTTACTAATGAGGTCTACACATGGCCTAGTGAATGTTTGTATGTAGGAAAATTATATTAAAAATACACAAAAGGATAATTTTCAAGTGAAAATTCACCAAAACATAATTCATAATCTCAGGGGTGATGGGAAGGAACAGTCTTTGAGCTTTGCTTGATGATTTTGGGGCAACAGAAAATAACCCCGTGAATATAACTCGAAGACCCTTTCTCAGGACTCATTTGCTGTTTCTTTCAGTGTCATTGCCCAAACATTACCAAAACCTCCAAAATATAGGGTTTTGGGTGACAACCCTGATTCGATGTATCTGTATAACTCTCGCTAAACAGCAGAAAGAGTAAATAGAGATTTTGTGGCTGGAATTCTTATATCCAATCAAGGTGACAAGCTACATATGAATGCTTCAAGGTCACAGAGAAGACACAGGTATGATTTGCACATTTTTCTGAACAAAATCTCAAGCATTCACATTTCATACACCAAAAGGGATAATTACAGTAAGAACCATTGCATGTTTTACCTTCTCATGGATTAGTCTTGTGTGACAATGTATGGGGAGATGCTGTCTTCTTTCTATTTGTCAGTGATTCTTTAATAATAACAATGAACATTTATTGAGCATTTATAATTTGCCAGGCACTCTTTTAAGTGTTTGCTAACACTAACCTATTTATCCTCACAACAATTTTCTGTGGTGTTTTTTATTCCTCCAAGTTGCAGATGAGAAACAGAAGTATAGGGAGATTGAGTAACTTGCCAACAATAGTCTTAGTCAATAATACAGGTGATTTGAATCCATAGAGTCTGGTTCCAGGGCCTTCTCTTTTAACCAATAAGCCCTGCTGTCTCTCTGACTCATTTTTTACTCCCCTGCAAAAGAAATGTATCATCTGCATTTTAAGAATTAAAGAGAAAATTTGGTGATTGGCCAATCTGGTCTTGATGCCTGATTGCAAAAAGATAGCTATAAGCATTGTCAAGAATCTCTCCCTATATAAGGACTTCGCAGTTCCTTGAGAAGAAAAGAATCTATCCCTAAAAGAACTTTAAACTTTCTCAATAGCTTTAAAGAAAGTAGTGCTGTTGTTGTTGTTGTTGTTGTCTTAAGACCAGCTGATTGCCCATTCTATGAATGCCCATTCTCTGCCTTGTATAATGGCAGAGAAATTCATTCTAATGTTACCCAAGAGAACAAAGGCTAATTGGAGTTAAATCTTCCTGCTAAAGGCTACAGAAAGGAAAGTATGTTCTTTCAGTCAACAGATCTGCTCTTGTGTGCATGGGTCAGCATCCTACCTATTTTTCTGGCTCCCAAAGGTATTAGGAACCACACGCACAGCTCCCTGTATCTATCTTCCCTTTTCATGCCTGCCCTTCCCTTGTAACCAGCATTATTCATGGGAAGATTCTGCATGAGATTTTCCACGTGGCTGGCAGGGCTGACACACTGGCCCCTTCCTCATGAAGCCCGTCCCCTCCCCTCCTACACCTCCTGTTTTCCTCTGGGTGGAACACACCACGCCCCTTGTCTTTTTGATTGTGTGTGCTTTTCCCTTTCATTACTGCTAAAGGCTCTGAATGAGCCTCTTGTGTGAAAAAGACAGACAATAGTCCTCATTTAATGGGATTATTTACAATAGGAAAAATAGCTCTAAAAAGAGAAAGCAGGAGAGACAGTCATAGCAAGAGGCCTGAGTGTGAAGCCTCTTTTATTAGGAGCTTGGCACCCCTCCGCACCTTCCCCTGGCCATCTGCCAAGCTCTCCTCCACTTGAGAGGGGCCCTTGAGTTTTGTTACAGTTTCCGTATGATGCCACAGCAGCCGGGCTCTGCACTGTGACTCATTTCCGCAGCAAGAGTTCTCCAGCACATTAACAGCTCTGTCTTCTTTGATCAAGTGACACCAGGGCATCCGTTCTCATGGGCAACGTTTTCAGATGATTAGCCTTTTCCCAGGCACACCCGAATGGAGAACAGACCGCTGGCTGTGGAGGAAGCAGCCAAGTCCGGCTCCAGAGGCAGAGTGTGCGCTAGACATGTGAAGAAAGGGTGGCTTATGGCTTAGTTAGACCCAGCCCAGGCAGAGCCCTTGTGAGAATTTGGAAACTCTATCCCCTCTGGGCCAGTGGCTTAGGAAAAGTTGCTTCTTCTCAGTGGACACAGCCCTTTCAGCTCCACACTGAGGTCCACGCTCACTTTACACAAATGCAGGACTGCATAGGGCAGCTCGAGTACAACATGAGGACAGGACGTTTCTACCAGTTATTTGAGAGTCAGCTGAAGTTAGCAGCAACAATGGTGCATTGGCAGTGGGCAGGGGACCCACAGCCAGATTGTGTCTAGCGTTTGCATCTTGGGTTTACCATTTGTAAACCATGCAGGTCTACTATCTTGGGCAAGTGGTTTACGTGGCCCATGCCTTGCTTTCCTTATCTATGAAATGGTTCTGCAATAATAGAAACTAACTTAGAGGTCACTGTGAGGATTAAGAAAATCCACAGAAAGGATGCAGAGTAGTGCCCACCACAAAGAAAGCTCTCATTAAATGCTGGCTGTTACTATTTATAAATAGCAGAGTGCTAAGGTGACCTAGACCTCAGCAAAAATATTAACAGAAAATAGCTGATGTGGCTTCTACGATTGCCAGCCTTATCTTACTGTGCATTTTTCTTTAATCTCCCAAACTCTTTCCATTGTTGAATAAAAAACTGATGATGATAATAATCACTGACTTTTATTTTGCTTTTATCATATGTCACACTTTGTGTTAACTACTTTGCATATACTGATATTGTTTGATCATCCCAACAACTTTCTGAAATAGGTTTTTCTAATAACCCTATTTTTCAGATAAAGAGCTTGATACTTAAAGAAGCTAAGCAACTTATCTAAGATCCCAAATCCAACAAGTGGCTCAGGTGGTATTTGGGGAAAATCCCTTATCCTAGGACCCCCATCATACTCCCACTACTGAATTCTGCTTCAATATGCATAAGCAGAATTTCTGCTCCAATTTTTTCTTTTCCCAATTTTCATGTCCTAAAAATATATACATCTTCATATTCATGCTGACTCCTTTCTGGAAGCAGAGACCATGACACTATAGCCTCCCGAGGCTATACAAATAGGTTGTTACAATTGCTTATTTACAAGTGAAATGGAAGTGGTAAACTTAGAAATAAAAACATCCTTCCTACAATGGTATAAGGCAAAAATAAAGCATAATGCATTGCCCCTCCCAAAGGGCAAGTTTAGTGGGGGGCAAGGACATCACATCCTCTCAAATACCAGTGATGTTGGTGAAGATGGGGCAATGCTCTAGGGGTCACTAAGTGTCCCTGATATCAAAATATTATCCGCCATACCCACTTTTAAGTCTGGTTCTGTCTTGTGTCCTGGCTAGCTTTTCAAGTATTATTATTATTTTAATACAGGCAGCTTTGCTAATAGGCTAATTTTTTTTTCATTCCTTTCCTATGCTATTATTCCATTTGTCAACTTCTTATTTTATTTATTCAATTTTCTTCAAATTGCACCATTTGTTACTTGGCCTCAGGGAGCACTGGCTATTAAAACTACACTAATAAGTTTAATTGACTTAAAATTATGTAAGAATAGCACAGCTGCCAAGAAGTATGGGGCCTCCAATAGGTGCTACAGCAGAAAGCATGCATTAAACAAAGCAAGGTGGCCTAAGGTTTTGAAGTGCCCAATTCAGCAGGATGCTGTTGAAGAAAAGGTGTTCTCATCAGGAAGCCAATGTGAACTCCATTAGAATTGCAGCTATGCTTCTATTTCAGTACACATTATCGTGGATAAGTTTCCAGAAGAAATCAAGGGGGTTTGGGTGCCATGAGGTGTAATTATCAACTGTATAAAAGTTTTATCCATTGTATAGACCCTAACATATTTAAATTTTGATTTAGACAACTATTCATACACAGTTGTTCAAGAATGTGTCTTTACTAGAGTATAAGCTGCGTCTACACTTGTCCATACCTCTCACTAACCCTGTTCCAACATCAGATTTAAAAAAACAGCTTTAAAAAAGAAAAAGAAAAGAAAGTAAAGGTGTTGGGGGGAGCATCCACTGATTCCAGAAAGGCAGTTTACACATAGGCATGTGAGAAGTAGTGGAAAATTGCCTTTCAAATGATGTTGAGTGGGTGTCATGTCCTCAGTATCAGTTTTTTCTTTGAAAAACATGAGAATGCAAATACCTGATTCAGCTAGCTTTGTGAATGGAAGGAGATGATGCAGGAGAGAGCATTTTGACAGCCACCGTGCATGATATAGTTATGAGGAATTACATGGCCATGCTTTGGGGAAAGCCTCTATTACGTGTTCTAGTGTCAGCTCCCAAAAAGTGGAATCCAGTGGAGTATACACATCATATAGGCAATCCTAGCTGTGAAGTGCTGGTAGCCATTTACTCTGCCTTAAGATCAAGCCAGGGAAAAGCATAGTCATACAACATATTGGAAATCTTAGAGATTAGTAAGTCCAACTCCCATATTTTACAATGGAAAAGCTGACAACCAGGGAATAGTATCAATAGTAACTTGCCCAATGTCACCATCTAATTATAGGCGGTGGCAATAGTAGAATCAGGTCTCTCAATGGTTCATTGTGTGGTTTCCCCTGCAATCTCACTCTCACTGCTCAGAAGTAGTGTGAAGACCCCACTCCCTAGCACTACCCCTCAATTCCATCTTAGGACTCATTATCTAATCTCCTTTGGAAGGAGCTATACATTCAGGTGCAGTGCCACATGAATAGTATGGATGGCATGGTAATTATTTTATCCAAAATACTGGCTCGATTGTATATTAGGCTCATCAATAATATATACCTAATCAAAAGTTATCACGTGCTTTCCAGTAGATAATTCATGTCATGGAAATGCAATACCTTAGAATTTAGGCTTTAGTCCTTCCTTTGCTACTATTTCTCAGTCTTAGCTATAGTAGAAAACACCCACAGTCTCCTGCCAAAGACCTTGTAGTACTCAGAGGATGCCTCCATTAGATTATACATTAGCTCCATCAGGATGGCAGCTGACAGCTATCCATTACTACCTACCTAATAATAAGTACAGTCTCTGAGTACCTAATAAATGCTAAATAAAAGTCAATGAATAAAAGAGGAAAAAAATAAATGAATGGATGGACCAACTCAGAGGCCATAACCTGTTGGGCTGGGGTGAGCTACAAGTCTTGGGAAGGTGGTTCAGACAGAGGTCCGGATCAGACCGCATTGCTGGCGAGGCTGGCTGATGCAGAGGGATTGGCCACACATGGCAAAGTGTTAAGATGGGCTGGGGAGGCACAGTGAGGCATGACCAAATATAGGCATTGAGGAAAGTCTTTTTCTGAAGGATGGGCACAAGGGAGTCCATCAACTATTCCCCTTACTTTTGATACATGTGAAATTTTCCATAATAAAACATATTTAAAAAGAAGCTTTGTTTTGTTTCTGAGCAACGAGGCCTCCAAGTAGAAGTGAGAGCTAGAATGGCAGAATATATTGAATTTGGGGGCTGAGTGTGTGCTACAGCAGCACCAGGAGAGCTCCCAACAGCTGTTGGTCCTTCCCTAGAAGCTGGCCTAGTAGACAAGCAGGTGTTTGGAGGAGCCACTGAGGTCTCGCCTGTTGACTCCTGTGCCATTGAATTCAGTCTTCATTAGTGCCAGGAGGCATGGGCTTGTCAGGGTAGATGCTGCTCCTCACTGCAGCACTTTGTCTCACCCTTCATCTCCTGCAGCTTTGGTAACCACGGGGGATGACAGTCTTAGAAACTCTGGGCAGACTGGGGGCTCAGGGTCGGAGTTCGGTTACTTCTGAGTTGGATGAGGATTTTTGCTTATTTCAGCAGGATCTTTTTTTTTTATCAGATTCTTCTTCACTAGGGCCCTTCCTAGGGTCTTGAGAACTGAGCTCTTGAGTGGAACCTTGACAACAGCTAGCAGCTGCTACCTGACTTTAGAAGTTAACTGCTTCTGTGGTTTCCACCTCATTATTTTAAAAGTAAGGTGTCTGAACCTGATCATACATTTCAAAGTCATGCCTCTACTCCAACATTTTACTATTCTTTGTTGCTGAGTACAGGTTTGGTCTGAAAATCCTTTGAAATGTAGTGTGACAACTGGTAATATCTGGCATCTCTATCACATAATTTCTGAGTTTCTCTTAAATGAGCATGTTAAAATACTAAGTGCCAACTTCTGGCTTCTTATGTATTTTAGATTGGCCTCCAGTCACAAAATTCAGGCAACTGAAATTGGATGATCTTCTCAGTATAACTCCAGGTCTGAGCTGATAATATTTTGGTTTCTTACATTCAAAAGTGAATCCATACCATACAATCTCTCAAAATTATCTACTCATTTATATTTTCATTAAATGAAATGAAAGGAACATGGGGTCTCTCTGCTATGCATTGTATACTCTCATGTGCTAGGTAAATAAAAAGCTGAATTAGACAAAGATCTTGCCATCTGGGAGATTTCAGTCTGGTATGGAAAATAAGGGAAGATATATGAGTATTTAAAATACGAGGCAGGATATAATAAATGATAACACTGAAGCACAGATGAAATGTCTGGAAATGTAGGATAAAAGAAAAGATTTCCTGTTGTGTTAAATATATATATATGTACATATACACATATATAAATCAAACATGAGAAAATCTATTGGAAGCTCCTTTTGTCTGGCTGATCTAAGAATTGGCTTTCCCAAATGATGATTAAGAGCCTCCCATTATCCAAGGAGAGTGATTTGATAGTCTACACCAAACCTGGACATGTTCTACTGACTTTCTTGTTGTTTCCCATAAACTCAAAGGGACAAAACTATGTGAGTGACCTATTGTGCAAGGTTACTTGCTACAGCTTGAATTTTATGGGAGTTGGCATTAGATTACAGAGTAAGCTGTACAGCTGAGGAGCAGTTAAATATGGTCCATCTGTCTTGGCCTCTAATAGACATGTACTGATGGAAGTGCTGGCGTTTGGAGGGGAGTATCCGTGCTCTTTCTGGAAAAGAAAGAATTAGTGCCAGATTCAGTCTGACACTTCCTTAGTACACATTCAGTCTTCTACCACTGTGGTATTTTAAAAACTTGACACTAGTCTCATCCTTTGATTGAAGAAACATACATGCAAAGAACTGAAATGTATTTCTTAAACAGCCACTTAAACTTCATAGAAAATCTTGGACCAGAAAGCACAATTCCTGATTTCCCAAACTACCACAAAGTCATTATTTATGCTTTTAATTAGTTTTGTTTTTCTTTCTATGAACTTAAATCATCCATCGTCCCCCACTATAAGCTGTTCAAAAATATTCGTATTTTGCAGAAAAACTTATTCTATAGTATTGATCAATCCACATTGTAAAATATCTGATAATCCTTGCAAGCGTTGCAAGCATCGTGCCAGAGCTAAACCTGTCATTTTGATTTGTGCTGTCTTTCCCACCTGGAAATCTTCAATTACAAGAGCATTTCAAAGGGGCCGGATAACAGGGCCGTTAACAGAGTGCTGAATGATTGTGCAAAACTGAAGGTTGCTTAGGTGCAACTTTAAATTGTTCTCTGTATGCAGTAAACAAAATAAGACTTATTATAGCTTGCTGGAAGACTGACTTTGTCTTCATTCTCTTTAAAAAAGTGGAAAAACACCAAGTTAGCAATAGTGTTTTATTTATAAACTTAATTTCTTAAAATGTAGTATCAATCAGTCCCCCTTTACAGTAAAAAATTTTCTTGCTGATAACTTAGTTCCATGTATTGGGGATGGATACCATACCCAATTTCTACATGCCTGTGGAAGACACCCAAAAAATCACACATAAAAGATATAATTTCATAAATGCAGATGCACCTAAGTAAATATGAAAAGGACAGAAATTTACAATTATAAAAATACACAGACAGAAAGCCTCTTTTGTCAGAGAGAGCATAGAATTCTATAGGATGTACCTGGTACCTGCTTTC
This sequence comes from Lepilemur ruficaudatus, assembly GCA_963574885.1. NCBI lineage: Eukaryota > Metazoa > Chordata > Mammalia > Primates > Lepilemuridae > Lepilemur > Lepilemur ruficaudatus. Next base: position 58,891 of record CAUYRT010044498.1, on the reverse strand, counting down.
TGCACCTGTACCCCACAGACTGAGCAAGAAAAATGCAAATGAACAGAAGGAGTCTTAACTATGGCAGAGAAGTGTAAAAAATGCTTGCTTGCATGTCTACCCTCTAAACAATTCTAAAATGTTGATTTTTTTCATAACATATTAGACAATGATGACATTTCCAAAAAAAGCACGTATAATTGAGCCATAATGAAAAAAAAAAATAGTGTGTGTAAAAGGAACAGGGCAATGTGTTTTTGGTCTCTTGACATTATCTACCACTGTTCAATCCCCTTCTGTTTTCTTCCTTTCCCTTTGCTTCAGTTTAATTTTATCCAGTTCAACAAGTAATTATAGAGTATGTGCTGCATGCCAGGCACTGGACTTGGCACAAGGGACTCTAGAAATGCATCTAAAGAACCTGTAGCTGGAGGAGGGGAACAGCATTTGCCTCACTGGACCGTAGTTTACAACAAAAGATCTACTCCAGAAAGCGCTGAGAAATGGGAAGTAAAGGTAACTATTAAGGTAAGTCTTTCCAAATGAACAGATATATAAAATAATTGCTCAGGGATACTAGGGTCTTTGTTGGAGAAATAAAGGAGAAAACAGTATTCCAGAATGGGATAAAGTAGGGAAAGAATCTCAATTTCTAAAGGAAATGTATTAACAAGTAGTGCAATGAGGCTGTAATGTAGATTTTTAACATAATGAACACTAAATCATAAGCAGGGGAAAGAGTATGGAATCCTGAAAATATATATAAAGTATTTTTTTGAAAGGTGTGGACAGTCATAGGTAGAAGTTAATGTTGAATGAATGACACATAAGGATCACGTAATTTTGGGGGGTATTTAGGTAATTTCTAATTATACCCAATTATAAATAAAAATAAAACTCAGGCATGGCCATTCATCTATTCAACAAACACGTACTGAGTATCACTATGTTCCAACACGGTTCCTGGCCCTGGGGATATGGAAGTGAGTAAGATGAGTCAAGATCCCTGCTCAAGGGGAGTTTTACAGTCTGTTGAGGGGAGACTGACATTAAAACTGAACAGATAGATGCACAAGATACTTTTAGACAGTGAAGACAGGGTGATAAGTAAGTGGGACAAGGCAGGTGATCACTGGAGAGGGTGCTCAAGGGATGCCCTCCCTGAAGATATGTTTTCACAGAAACTTGAATAAAGTGAAGGAATGAGACGTATGAAGATCTGGGAGCAGAATTTTCCAAAAAGAGCAGAAATGGACAAGGGAATGAGCTTGGGTTGTTGGAGAGAAAGCAAGAAAGTTAACATGGCTAGAGCAAAGTGAGCACAAGAAAGAGCAAAAGGAAATGAGGTCAGAGAAGTTGTCCTGGAGCAAACTATACAGGACTTGGCAGGCTATGGTAAGGAATTTGAATTTTATTCTCAATGCAATGGAAACATTCATTACTTTTAATTGGAGAGGAGGTCATATGATATTATTTGTATGTTCCTTTTGCTTTGTTCCAGTATTTGTGACCACATCAAGTACATAGAATTCACACCCATTATGAAGGATCTACAGACTGTATGTAGTATGTTCAAGACAGAAAAAATACTTCTATGGAGTCTCTAGAGATGACTACTATCAATTCCTTTCCTTTCTGTACACACGTGCTGCTCCTAGTGTCAAGATTTAGAGCCCCGTTTCCCTCCCCTCGAATACAGGCTGGATTTAGTGACTTGCTTGACCAATATATCCTGCCTTTATTCATACCATTTGTGTGGCAGAAGTGATGGTCTAGATCTTCAGATGCTAGATCATAAGATTTCTTAGTTTTCACCTGGGTCTCTTAGGAAACTCCTTGTTGGAATGCTCCCTCTAAAATTAAAGCCACCATGCAAAGTGAAGCCTTAGCTACAAGGAGGGCTCATGTGTAGGGCACTCTGGTTGAAAGCTCTTGCTGAGCTCCCAGCTGAAAGCCAGCATTGCTGCCAGCCATGACTGGAGTGGCTGTTTAGTCTAGTCAAGACTTGAAATGACTGTAGTCCCAGCCAACACTCCACGACAACTTCACAAGAGTCCCCAAGCAAGAACCTTCCATGTGAGCCCATCAACTTATGAAATGTGAGGTATATTACCAAATAGTTATTTTAACCTTGGGGTGATTTAAAATGTAGCAGTAGTTGACCAGATTATTATTTTTTTCAACCAAAAGAGCTCACAATCTATTCCAACCATTCTCCTGATGCCAAATCTTGTAATCTAGGCATCACTGGTTCCTCACTCCCTGTTTTTTACTTCTTTGCTCTTTCTTAAATTTCAGAGGCTTTTGTGCAAAATAGAAACAGGTGCAGTTTCCTTACATGTACTTGGCTCAAATTCAGTAATAATTCATCCATACAGCTCTTGATGTTCCAGAGCTGAGCTCAGTGATCTCTTGTAAGAGCCATGAAGAGTATTTGATCACTTATTCTCTTCCACAGCTCACTCTGCCAATGCTTCCCTCTCTTAATTTTTGCAGTTTCAGGCATTTTAATTTAAGTATTTTATTGTTATTGTTAATAAAGCCAATGAAATTCATCTTATTGGCAGGCACACGGTGATTATGTTTTTTGGTCACCATGATTCTGTAGATACACATCTATGTTATTTGGATACTCATGACTCTAAAACATAGGCAAGTTCATTGATTAATTGATCACCGCAGAGTGAGATCACTTCCTCTTAACATACCAAGATGACCCAACTCTGAGTATGTCATTTGCTATCACATATTAATTTCATAATAGCATGTAATTAGTATTAGTATATTACTTACTGCTTAAGGATCTGGTAACAAAAAACTGTGGTTCTTTAATCTTATTCTGAGTGAACAAGTCAATGAGCTTATAGATAAACAAGGCTATAAATGTAACTCTTTCCACATCCATAAACATGAATAAAGACAGGATTATGTAGAACCAAAAAAATAAAATAAAATAAAACCCATGACTTCATACAACATTAAGATCTTTTTAGAAAAAAGGGGAAAAAATAGAGCAGATATCCTGTGGAACCTTCATGTCCATCAATTCTGGGAGGTAAAAGGCTAAAGCCAACCTCAAACCATAGAAAACATTTTGACTTGGAGTTGCAGTGACTGGGTTTAAGTAAACAATTAGCGCCAGTTGTCTGTTGGCTCAGCAGCCAGTATGGAAATCAGTCCTAATAAATTATTTTCTATGATCTTTCTAATCTAGCACAAAGTAATTCTTCATCGCCTGACTAGGTTATTTTTAAAGGATTAAGATGGCTCTAAATAGCTATCAATTAACTTTCTATTTCCCCTTATAAAATGTGAATATTACAATAATCTTGAGTCACCCATGGACTCAAGGGAAAAAACCACTTTAGTCATATGACCTCCGTTACATGGGGCATAAATGTAGTCTTTATATATTGCTAATCATAACCACAATAGGACTAATCATATTCTGATACCAAGTTAAATTGAGGGATTAGAAGAGCTCTTTTTAAGTCTTTAGAAATCTGGATGCAACCCAGAAGTCACCCAGAGGAAGTCTTCTTTGGAGGGCTTGGTTTTGGCAGAACCAAGTCTGAGGAAGGGGCCGTCTGTGCTTGGTAGTACTCTGATGTTGTTTCATATGTTGCTCTGAAAAAAATACTAAAGTTTCTCTTGAATTATTTTTCCTAATGATTAAAAGCAGCTGAAATTAATGAACGTTGTGAATTTAAATAGCATCACACCATTAGTCATAAATATCTCAATAGTAAAGAAGCATATTACCATTAACATTGAAAATGATCAACAAAGTTGCTCAAGCTACATGTTTTACTGGACAAATTTATCAGTTTGAGGTTGGCTCATATCACTGTGCCTTGTCAATTCATCTTATTTGGCTGCAAGATATACCAGCACATTTTGTTTTGAATAACTGCTACTTTTTACAAAGTGATCTATTTGGGAAGGAAGTGGCCAGAGGGAGGAGTGAGGAAATAGAGTTAATCTAATTACAATCTAATATTTTGGGTTTTTTTTCAGTAATTTATAGAGGATGTCTTGAAATGTCTTTTTATAAAGAAAATGTAGGCTTTTTTAAAAATCAGGACAAAGTAAATGAGAATGCTAATCTATTTCAAATGAAATTATTTGAGTTAATTCTCAGTTTTTTGATGTTTGAAGAAGAATTCCTATTGACACATAAATGGTACAAGTCTTTTATCTGTGAAACTGTTTTGGTCAGCCCATCTAAGTTTTATGAAGAAGGCTGTTTTGTAGGAACCCTCAAAAGAAATGCAGGAATTAGTGTTTCCCCAAGGCAGGCTGCTCTGCCTTGACCCATGGGAGTCCCTGTTTGCAATTCCCTTCCTCCATTTAACACCTAGGGAAGAGCATCCTCCCTCTCTGTCAGCATTTGCTCAGAGGTAACTTCCTCTATGAGACCTTCCCTAATATGTTGACGTTTTCTACTACTAAACTCCCAGAATCCCTATAGCATATCTCTAACATTAGGCTCATTTCATACTATTTACATATCTTTCCCACAATGCCACCTCCTTCCTCTGTCCAAAAAAGAAGTAAAAAAAAAAAAAAGACTATGGCATTATAAGGCAGAGAGCATATCTTTTTTCTCTTTATATTCCATGGATTTAGTACTAGCGCCTGGCATGTGTAGATACTCCACAATATTCGCTGATGACAAGCCAAAGGGCTGTCCCTAAATGGAAGCAATTTCATAAGCAGCGTCCTTTTCAAACATGGTTACGCTGGGAAAATGTTGAAGTTTATTACCGCTCAAACCAATAATTGGTATGACTCTTTTATCACGGTGGTTAACCTTGGTCCATAAAGTTAAGAGTTTTAAATGCCCTATAAAAACCATGAGAGCTTTCTCTAAGAATCATCCCTTCCTCAAGTTAAGAGAACAGAATATTCTGAAACAGATATATGGTATTTCTAGTTTGTTGATTATTGATATATGTAAACTATGCATGATTATTTGAAGTAAAGAATGGTGTAGATAGGTTGCGTTTTAACTTTAGTGTGCTGCATGTTGGCCAAAATGCTTGTTAAAATGCATATTCATCAGGTCTTAGGTGGGGCTCAGGCACCTGCATTTTAAATAAGCTTTCTAGGTAAGTCTGACAGTGGTGTCAGCAGACCACGCTTCCAGGTAAGTCTGATGCTGGTGCCAGCAGACCACACTTCCAATAGACACTGGTGTAAATGAAGAGCTCACTTACTTAGAAATCAGTTTTCATGTATGTTTCTGTGTACATCTGTGTGATTTTCTTTCTCTTCTCAACTTAGAATATAACATCACCAGGACAAAGACCAGGACTTTACTTTCTTATTAATGCCATTGAACTGAATTCCCTGCTCCGTCCTCATGGTACCATCAGGGCAGGCATGGATGGAAGCTCATTTCTTCTCTTCGTTATATTATGAGCCTGGGAGAAAGGGTGGAATCTGAGGTAGGCTAGCAGGACACAGAGGACTTCACTTTTCTCTGGTCTCATATCAATACTTCTGATCTTTTATATCTGCATGTGTTACACTAAAAGAGCACATGAAAGTACTTGTGAGTCCACACACACTTGTGCCCATCTTCATAAAACATCCCTGCTTCTGACAGCACCAGAGCTATTGATCCAATATTAATCTACTGGCATCCATCTATCATTGCTCTGCTTGAAGCTGTCAGCAGCTCCACCTGACTCCAGGAATGAGTCTGAACCTTGATTGTGCCCAGTAGGCTTCTTGTGCGGGGCTCCTGCCTTCCTCTCCAATTTCATCTATTTTACCTGCCTTAGATATGTGATTCTCTGGCCATTTGTGACTTCTTGGAGGTTCCCTAATAATGCAGTGGGCTCTTTCACAGTTTCCACGTACATCATGTACATGCCACCTCCTGTCTAAAAGGCTTTTTGCAACTTTGCCTTCCTGGTTAGTGCCTACGCAGTCTTTATCACCCCCAATGGAAACCTGACAGTGACGAAGCAAATTATTCTGATGTGTTTAATTCCTCAATTTTCATATGCTAATCAGGCTGGCATAAAAAATGCTAACACTAGCTAACCTCAACTATATTAGCTCATTTAATTATTTTAACAATCCTCTGAGGCATTTTTTCATTTTACAGATGAGAGAACTGATATCCTGAGATCTTTGGGTAACTTGCCCAAGTCTACACAACTAATAACCAGCAGAGTTAGGATTAAAACAGATACAGTTTGTCTCCTGCCCCAGTCTAAACCTTTAGTTTACACCATAACTAAATGTTCTTTCACTTGCATGCCTTCTCCACTAGATTAAGAATTCCTTAAACACAGAAGCCAAGTCTTAGGTTTCCCTGGATTCCAATTTCCTAGGAAACTGCCTAGTCTACAGTAGATGTTCAACTAACACGTGAGTAGATAAATCCTTTAATGAAATCATATGACTTTGACCTTAGCCAGGATTGCAAGAGCAGTAGAAGCCACAAAAAAGACCTAATTGAACCATCTAACCAGAGTCCATTAAGACCACCCAGTTATAGCCTAGAGGGGCTACAGAGAGACTTTTGATTTCCAAATTAAGCTAGAAATTAGTAAAATGCAATAAAATGAAACAGTGACTTATTTGAGTTAACTTCTAGAGAAGAGATATGAGTTAGGGATGACTTGTTCTTTTGGTCTCCTGTAGTTATTTCTGGATTTCTTTGTGGCAAAGGACATTAGTTTCACCTCATGTCATATGGGACAGTGATGGGCCCCAATGATCAAAGCAACAGTGATACTTTGTGCTCAGAGGCCTCTGACTATCATTACTTCCTGTCAATGTTCCCAGATAGCACAGAGCAACTCAACTTCAGAACAATTCAGTCTTCTGAGTTTTCAGCACATGGCTGATCTTGAAGATGTCTTGTTAGTTGTTCTAGTGACTGACCAACTTCATTCCTATCCAAGCACATGCTCTATGCTTTGTGGCAGGATAGACCTGAGTTTAAATTGCAGCTTTACCATTCATCATAAATGAGTTTGGATAATATGCACGAGCTCTCTAAGCCCTAGTTTTATCATCTGAAAAGTAGAATAAATAAGGGTATTAACCTCATAGGGTCACCATGAGGATTAAGTGACACAATTTGTACCAAGCGTTCCTGGGCAAGGTCTCATGTCTAATACAGTTGGGTCCAGGAAACACATGCAGTTCTTCAGATTCCAGAGCCTGAAATCATAGCCCTTAGCTTCCCAACAACATGCTCAACTTGCTTAGCTATCTCCCGTTCATAGCTCTTGGACCCCTTCAATTTCTGTCCTTTCACTGATAAAACTTATGAAGACGTAGGCTATCCTCATTGCTTTTCATGGTAAACGATTTTTTCATCCTGCTCCAGGTGACTCTGTCTTTTGTCACCACCACACCATAGCAATTACTCTGTCTATGGTGAACAATGTCAGTCGACTAAGCTGACAGTTCATATATCATCAACTACTATACTAATTTGCTATGTTCAAACTGTTAGAGTTTATATCTTTCTCACCTCACATTGCTGCATGGATTTGTTCCTCACATTCATTTAGAAGCCTAAGCTGATGGGGCATTCTTTCATCCCTTGGAGCTTTCACTTGGGGATATCTTCATTTAGTCAGTCAAGAGAAAAGAGCATGGAAGAGTGTCAGCAGAGGGCTCTATGGACCAGACACCAAGCAGCAGACATCACCCTCACACACATTCCATTATCAGAACATGTCGACTAGTTGTGAGGCCAGGTCAACGAGGAAAATGTGGAATTTTCTGTGCACCTAGAAACTTTTTGCTGTACTTATAGAAAAATTCAAAATTATTGTTAACTTTAAATTTTTTCAGTATCAGGTCTCAATGTACCTTTCCAGCCCTTTCTTGAACCACCTCTATACTTTCCCACCATGCTATTTTTATCAGACTGTTTATTCTATATTAAATGATCCAAATCAATTTCTTCCACACAAAATCCTTTAAGGCAAAGCATCAAGCTTTCTCTCATGCTGACTTTCAGAAGGAAGAGGACATACGTGGACAGCAAACTTTTTCTCCCTTAGATCATTTAAGATCAAATCTTAGCAGGTTAGGGCAGGAAGAGGCCCCAACAATGCTTAGCCCAAAGTTTCTGTCATTTTATGGGGTTTTTTGGTTTGTTTTTGTACATGGAAAAAGAAGGTAAGGCCCAGAGAGATAAAGGAGTTGCCTGGGTCAAACCATGACTGGAGACCAAATCTACTGGATTTCATTCCTAGTCTCTTTCCAATACCACATCTTGTCTCCTCTTGGTGTAGGGCCAGCCCTGTGTGGCAAATTTATTCATTAATAGTTTCCAGAATTTCTCTAATTAACTCAAAGTATGTATTAAAAGCAATAAAGTTTTGGAGTGTATAAAAATACTGACAAAAATCTTCCTTGTACACACTGAAAGATTAAAATATTTTTTTCCTAGTTATGCTTCATGATTCTATAAATTTGAAAATCGCTTAGTTTTTTTCTGGTGATTGCTCAAATTTCAGTGAGAATGAATATATACACATATATCTTAATTCTTTGCAATTGAGTCTCGTGATAATTGTTTTTGTGCATTAGTCATAATCACTTTTTAAGTAGCAAAGCCTATTACTGTTACAGAGTGAGTTTTAGATGCCCTGCAGATTTGAGTAATTTTGGGTAATGCAGCTGTGTGTGGTAAAAAGATTTTACAATGCCTATAAAATGTTGCCTCATGACATGTTCAGCAGTGAATCTGTGGCACAGTATAGCAATTTCAGTGCTTTTCATTAAATACCAGATACCATTTACATTGTGCAGTTTTTAAACAAGAGCCATCCTCTGAGATTAGGTGGATCTGCCAGTTGCAAGGCATCTGGGAGTCCTGAATGAGTGGAAGGGTCTTGCAGATATTTTTCTAGGAACAAACACAAAAACAGCAAACAAACCAAAAATATGACACAAGAATTGCCTTTGGTCTACATTGTCCTTAGCTGCATTGAAGAATGTTAGCGCTTCTTTCTGCTTCTCTCAACTCCCCACAAAAGATCAGAAGGTCTGACTTGCAGCAAATAGTTTCCCTGAATATACAGTTTCGTAAGTAAACAGAACAAGAAGAGAATGGGTGAACCACAGTGGATCATATATTATTTCTTTTTAGTGTTTGGAATCATCTATCTTGGGTTCAACTAGCTTTGTTGTTGTTGCTATTGTAGGTAAGTTAACATACATACAATCATTAAATCAATTATTTATTCATTCAAACAATTTATACGTATTTATTTAGTTCCAATATGTGCCAGGCAAATGGATAGAAGCCCAGGATAAAAGATGTATATAAGAGAACAAGATGGATCTTAAAAAATGGTTTCTGCCTTCAAAAAAGAGGATTGCACCATTGTAGCTGTTAATACAAATCAGAAGCTCTGATTTCTCATCCAAGTTGAGGCCCAACTAAACAATTGTCTACTTGAATGTTCTAGCGTTGTCTTAAACTCAATCCATTCAAATCTAAGTTTATCATTTTTGCTGAAACAAGCTTTTATTCTTGACTAAGGGAAATTATTATATTAATAATATAGTCTATAACAACAAATCACCATAGAACTGTTTGCTTTTCATTAGAGTTAGTCTCTATATTAGTAATTATCGCCGACACACAAAAAATAAAGTTTGGCTTCATCATCCTTCCAGTTCCCAAGTTCTGGCAAATAGCACAGCCTAAGCACATTCTTTCTGGAAGATTGTATTCATCTCTCAATGTCTGTTGCCTTCAGTCTGTCTCCTTTTATAATCTTTTCATTATATTTTACCTGTGGTCTCTGTTATTTAAGCAATGAGACACCATTACACCTAGGTCACAGCCTCTTAGAATTCAGGGATTGTATCTTAAGCCTCTTTTCTCAGCTATGAAGATGACTATAAATTTGGAACTAAAAAATGAGTTCAAGTGCACACCCTGATTCTAACCAACTGTGTAATCCAATAAAATCTAAACAGCTTTTGAACCTCAGTATGTTCTCCTATAACAAGGAGAGTAAGTTCCAACTCAAAGAGTTGTATTCCCTGGACAGGAACAAAAGACATATAATACATCGATCCTTAATCTGGATGCAGCCCTCTCCAGGCAGTTCTCAGATTTTGCATTGTGTCTCAAACTCATAATACTAAGACTTTGTCCTGGAGCTCAGTTAGGTTTTAGGACATACTAGAAAGAGGATTAAACTTCATTACTTTTTCATTCATTTGGCCAAAATTTACTGAAGATACATATAGATATATAAAGGTATATATTCTCTGTGTGTCTCTGATCAGACTCCAGAGACCTACTTATATTATTTTCTCTACTTCCATCCATGTATCACTTTACCTCTCTGAACTTAAATTTCTTTAACTATTAAATGTGATTATTTCTTAGAACTATTTTAAAAATTAAGTATGCTAATGTGTGTCTGACAAATACACAAATAGATAATACTGCTCAATTCTTTTCCTTCCTTATTAATTTCAGGTTAAGTTAGGCCTAACCTACAAAAATAAGTGAATATCCCAGTTTGGAGGAAGAGTATGACCAATGATCACAGATGTCATCCTAACAAAGTACATAGGTTTACACCTTATTTATGAGGCCTCAAAGAAGATAATTTTTACTATTTATTGACTGAATAGCATGTTCAGGGGCTTTACATGAATTATCTTTAATCCTTATGGCAACCCCAACATGCATGTAGTATCTACGTCTTTTCAGGTGACAAAGCAGGGTTGGGGAACACAGGCTTAGGTGATCTGGAGTGGGTGTGGAGGCAGACTGCTTTAGTAGGGATCCCTGCAGCACTCTTACTTGCTATGGGACTGACCTTGGGCAAATTTTGAATTTTCCCTTCATCTTACTTTCCTCACCCATAAAAATGGGAATAATGATAGTTCCTTCTTCATACAAAGATATTCTTCCATTTATTTGTGGGATACTTGTTGAACAATGGCACTGTTCCAGGAACCACAAGACAGATGAGACCTCAACTCTCTTAAGCTTTCATTTTATGAAGAAGGAAGACAACGAATACATAAACAAATCTGGAAGAATTTTAGAAAGGGATAAGTGATACAATGAAAAACTAAAATGAAAAGTGACTTGGAAGAAGACGTCTTTTTGTCTTCTCTGAAGAGCTGGCAAAGGTAACATTTAAGCTGAGAAGCCAGCAATTAAAACATCCCAGGAAAGAGTTTCTAGGCCTGAGCTTAGGATTGATTAAATAATATATGCAAAGCCCTTATTATTATTTTGATTACATAGCCTGCTCAGATGCAGAGTTCTGAATGATACCCAGGTCTCCCTGGCTCCAAAGCCTGTGTTCTTTCCCCTACCATGGAGCAGTGCACAGGTAGTACTAGCTTCCATCACTTGCATTTTGCTCCATCTGGCTCTGATTCTGAGGAAGAGGTGAAGACCCCAGCCAAAAACATGGAGAAAAGTGAATTGGGAGGCAGGCCCTCCTGCAGGTTTCACTGCAGGCCAATGTTTCCACCATGTCCATCTTCTCTCCCAGTGCATCTTCTTACTCTGGACACCGGGCTCTGTCAGTATCCTAAGCTCCCTGTCGTGGAGGAGAGTAAAGTGATAGGGCTGCGGCCCAGACCTCAGTGTAAATTCAGCTTGTTGCCCTTTCCAATCATGCTAGTAGTGTTGAATTTGTAGAGACAACGCTAAGCATCGCAGAATGACATAACCTTATGTAAAGGGGATGATGATGATGGAGGATGAGGAGGTAGAGAAGGAGGTATTTACTGCAGTGTCTAAATAAAGGTTGTTATTTTTGACAAGATGCTACCCTGAGCTTCTCATAACACATGGTAGGCATATAGGTGACCCATAAATGTTTGGATCACTCCAAACTCAACTTGGTCCACAGGTGCACATGGTTATACTTTGTCCACAGCAGGTCAACTTATTTATTTATTTTTTCTCCTGAGGATAAGGCAATAAACTATATATTTTTTATTGTCAGTGTTGAACAGTCCTCATGATTAAAGAGTTCTCCAAGCATCACCTATCTAGCTGACATTAAAAGCTAAGTTGATGCACTGTTTTTCCAACTTCTGAAGGTTTGTAAAAAGAATTTCCCAGCCAGAGTGTTTACATTTATTGTACATAATTTTTATTTAATCTTTTTAAGAAGTAAGCCAGTCTGGTAAAATAGTGATTTAGTTTTAAATACAATTAAAAGAGAAAAGCTTCCTTCTGCCCAAATGATCTATGTAAACCAATAAGAGTCACTTTGGGCCCTGGATAATTATCTTAACCATTTTAACTCTGCTATTCTAAGCTCATAGTAGATGCTCAGTAGAAACTTGTTGACTGATCTGATTTTGACTATGAAGACTTTATTCATTAATTCTGAAGGCCAAATGTCTTGAGCACTCAAGAAAAATATATTTATTTACAGCTACTTATGTTAGAATCATAAAACCCTGTAGAGAGTAAAAATTGCTCTATTCATTAGAGAAATAAAAGGTAGCATTTATTTACCCAGCCCAAAATAATAGGAAAGGCATGATGCTTGCTTTGATAACAATTTCTGTTGCCCTATAAGTCAATAAATCAAAAGTTCTCTCTTATGTCTAACTCCAAATCACACTTAATATTACCATTCTCTGATTGTTAAATTTAAGTTTTGACCTTTTCTTCTCCATTGTAAAAGATAGAAAACAGTGAGTTTTCTTACTTTGTTTATATGCCAGAGTCAGTAACCTAGAAATTCATAATAACTCCTTTAACTTTAGTTTTTAGAGCTGTAAAGAAGTGATATCTACCTTGAATTAAATTAGAGGTGTAAGGAAATGTGTTCTCCTTCCAGAGGTCTAATGGTTTCTGAGGTGTATCTATGGAGTGTTCATTTTGGACATTAGACCTCAAGTCCTGCTAAGATATTAGTAATGGATATGAAGAGTTATGTTCAGGTTCTGAAAAAAAATTAATTGAAATAATCATATCTTATTTTTCGATGCAATTTTGAGGCATCATTTATATACAGTAAAGTGCCCAGATTTTAACTGCTTAACTTGGTGAATATTGACAATTGATATATAACATTTCCTTTCGCCTAGAAAGTTCCCTGTGGCTTTTTCCAGTCAATTCTTAACCCTTCCGAGGCAACTATATTTTAATTTTTATTACCACAGCTCATTTTGCCTGTTCCTAAACTTTATATAAATGGAATTATGTGGTATTAATACCTTACTTCTGGACATAAAATTACAAAGCACTTTTACTTTAATTATTCCATTAGGTTCTTATAGCAACAGATTGAAATAAAGGTATCAAGATATTAATTTTTACAAATGGGTGCACTGAAGCTCAGAGAGTTTTCATGACTTGCTCAAAGTCAAGCAGTATTAAGACTTCAGAGGCAAAATCAAACTTGGGTGTTCGGATTCCAGGTTCAGGACTGGTGTTGAATTCTAGTGAATCTAGGAAAAATATCTGGACTTGTTATCATCATAACAAAACAGAGATGATAACCATAAATACCTGTGTCTGAATCCCAACCTTGCCATTTATTATGTGTATGATTTTCAGTTATTTGATTCATTTCAGACTCAGTTACTTTATCTATAAAATGAGAATAGTAATATTCTCATTCCAAACCTGACACACGCCTGTGTGTACTCTAAGACTCATTTCTTCATGAATTTGTTAGAGGCCCTCCAATCCTAGCAAGCAAAGTCAGAAGCTCACAGTTGGGGCTATTACACACTTGGTTTAAGTCTTTCTGATTATGTTTTGACTCCATTTTTCTGTCTCTACAAAATCATGACCTCCTTGAAAATGGGGCTCAATTCTTGCTCACTGCCATGTCCTAAGTGCTTAGTATAATGTCTGGCCCAGAGGTGGCATTCACTATAAGTCCACTGACCCTATAGCAAGTAACCAGAAAGGGCAGGCAAAGCTCCTTTGTCTCTTTCTACACTTATCTGAGTAGTTCTTGTCAGATGAAATCTGTACCTCTGTGGCTCATGTGAATATGATAGCACCTTTCTGGGAAAAATTCTTGGGTTCAATATCTAATAAGAGGGTATGAAAAATATTATAACATAATTTTCACAGTTATGCTAAAAATGGTAAATCACAGCAACCTACAAATTAGTGAATTATAATACAAATCTACTTAGTAGCAGAGGGTCAACCTACCTGTTGGAGTGGATGCCTGTAGAGCCAGTGAATGCTCACAGGGCCACTCTGCCTCCTCCTATACTTCCTCAGGTGGCCACCTACTAATTCCCTGCCACTGCCTTTTGCCAGCTACCTATTGTTCACTGCAGTTCTGCGGTGGTACTAAAGGAAACAATAATGTCTGTTAATGCTGTCAACACCTTGGCAATATCTGCCTTTCTTCAATTACTTTTGTTTACAAATTACTCCTAATTTTGTTCTTAAAAGCTAGTTAAGAACAAATGCTGCTAGGATTGATGGGAAGCTAACTGCATGATTAAGTAATTACGTTCTTAAAGCTTGCCTTACACTAGGACTAATGATATGTCACCCAGTAGCAGAAACCCCAGATAATGAATGAGAAATGTTTATATGTACTTAGTTGCTTTTAAATCTCCCTTCACGCTAGAGCTGGTGCTATGCATGGGGTACTGGGACGAAGAAAAGCAGTGACAGCTCGGCCTCCCCAGCCTTTGTGTGGAGCCACAAACTCCCACCAAGGCCTCTTTTCTGCCCTGGCTGAAGCTTTATTTTTTTGTAGGGTTGATTATTCAGTTGGTTCACTGATGAAAATGCTACATCATCTTGTTGAATAAAGAGCTGAATGAATTTAACGAGTAGGTGATTGTCCTTTCACTGCAGGGACCAGATTTAGGGCAGATCTTTTAAATATATAGAATAGAATCAGAGTCAGGGCTGAAGGAGCCCTTCCATCCATTCTGTAACTATGGACTTTCATGGTGTGTGTGTTGAGGGAGCCTGAGGGAGGTTGTGTGTTGAGGGTATTGGAGGAATGAGGGGCAGGGGATGGGGGAATGGGGAAAGGAGGTCCCTCCATTCCCCCTTACACCTGAGGGTCCTACGCACTCACTCTCGGGGTGCGTAGCCTCTAGACTGGAGAGACAGGCATCAGCTTGCTGCTTCAGGGCAGTAATCCTGGAGGTAGAGTCAAAACTCATTTTACAGTGAGGGTAATGTTTCCTTAACTATAAAATAAGTTCCCTAATTGCACAGCAGTTTACTTTTCTAGGTAGAGACAGTAGGAATGTAATTTTACATGTGCATGTGTATAAAACAACTATGTTTTAATATATTTCATATATAATTTTATTCATAAATGTACATGCATATATATTTATGTATGACTTATATTTATATATTATTTTATATATTTATATAGGTCTATAGTATAACACATGCATATAAAAAACATAGCACAATAAGTACTCAATAAGTTGCTATGACTACATGTGTAAATTTATTATTAAAATGCATGTATATATATTGCACATAAACATATCAGTATATAATAGCTATATATGCATACTATACCCACACTGACACATGTATTCATATTGCATATCTACACACACTTTTCAAAAAATCTATACTGTAGCAATAATGTCAGAAAATGCATGGCTTACTGGGTGTGCTCTACTGTAATAAGTTATCATCCATTGGCTTATGCTCAATGGTGGGAATAAAAGAGCTCTGCATTTAAACCTAGGCTCACATTGGATAATTGCTTGGCTTTCCTAATATTTTTATCAGATTCTCTTACTATAAAATGCTGATTATAAATATCAGTCCTGTGGGGTTGCTGTGAGGAGTAATGGGATTATACAGGCATTTATCCAACTGTTCTGCACATAGTAGGTACTTAGTAAATATTAATTTCCGCTCCTAAGAACTACAATTTTACTCAAAAGTTGACTAATAGTGACCTCTGAGAGAAGTAACGGACGAGGCAATTTTCTCTACTTGTGAAATTCAAACTAGTTATCTCTTACTGCCAAGTAATAATGACTGTAATAAACTGAGGAGATTTCCGTTTAAATAAGTGGATGGTTTTAGCTGACTCTGGAAATGTAAATGGACCCTAATTAATGAATGCCTTAATCGGTCTTCCTGTTTCTTCTTTATAGACACATTATTTCCTGCCTAGGGGTGAATACATTTAGTGTACATACATTCAGATATGAATACACATATGCATATACATTTTCAGTGTACCAGCTTTAATGGAGAAGAACAAAGGATGTTCATTAATTAGAGCTACAAAAATCTCTTGAAGAACTTACATTTGCATTAGAGTAAGGTCTATCTTTCTTAGTCTGGCATTCAAGGCTTTCTGAGTCTGACATCAACTAGGTTTCATGAGATATTTTATTTTCCCTGAGCAATTAGCTCTCTCTCTTTTGAATTTCCTGAGGACTCACTACCTCTACCATTCACTTGACATTTATGGCTCTGTTTAAAGTTCTTCTGATATCTCACTTCTCAGAGCAAGAAAAATAGCTATTGAATTTAGCTGATAAAATTTTTTTCTTAATTCATTTTTTGGTATAAAATATAGGCGTATGATAGAAAAAATTAAATATATAGAACACTAGAGAAAGATTATCTATAATTCTATTACAGAGAAATAGCTTTGATAACACCATAGAGAGATATTGGTTAAAGATTTTTCCATATCTGAAAAACAAAATAGATCAGTCTCAGGTTATTTATATATATCATATCCATGTCAATTTTTGAAAATTTAAGATTTTGTTAGTTATATATATTTTATGTACTTCACAATTTTATGAAACAGTATTTGGAAACATTTTAACTGTACAATAATCTTATGAAGCAGTACTATAGTTAATTTATCACATCTATTTATTGTTGGTTATTTAAGTTATTGTACTTTTATTTCTTTAACCAATAATGATGAACTAGATTGCCTTTATATCCAAATCTTTGTCTTCACGTCTGGTTCTAGCCTCAGGATATATGCTGTTAACGTTGAATCATTATCTTCAAAGAATATAAAGTTATAAGAGTCTTGACACATATAACCAAATCATTTTCCAAAATAATTCTACCCACTTACATCCCTAAAACAATATCAAGAACCTCTCTCACTGCCACCTCAAAATATAGCATGAAGTTTTATAAAAACACTTTTGGCAACATAACTCAACATAAATTTCATGTCTGTGTTTATTACTAACATAAAATATTTTCAAATTGTGAACTTTTCCATTCTAGAAAAAAAATCTGAGATTAGCTTAAATTTATTTCTTTAAACTAGTTTTCTTTTCACCCTTATCTAGTACTTGAATTTTTTAAAAATTTATGCCAGGAAAGTCGAAGTTTTCCTAAAGTATACCCAGGTATCAATCTCTTTTGTTTGTTGCTTATTGCTTTTCTTGAACATGTTCAGTGGTTTTACTGTGCAGCTTATAACTCTGGGGAGGTTAATCTATTCATAGATACTTAAAATATAGTCTGCAGTTCTTCTTTTGCTAGAGATGCAGGTTGTCCTTCCTGCCTTTACCCATCAAATTCAGAATACACATTCTAGGATCGTGGATATGAGTAGGTACCACTTTTCACTCTGGTCACTGCATAATAGATGTCATCATCTTTCAAAATGAGACCATAACAGAAGTCCTGATGGGACTGAAAGCAGAACTCAAGGAGCGAGAGAAACATCTGAGCACCTGAATCCCTGGGATAAACCCCAGGCTAAGTTATTGATGGTACAGCCCAATTCTTGGATACAAGAGAATGGAGTAATACAGAAGACAGTGATTATGAATTTGTTTAGTGGGCTTTGTTTTGTTTTACCATTTCTTAATAGTTTTAACTGAATTGCTTTGTTTTATTGGTTTTGACATGAGTTGGTGACTAAGACTTCCAGATTCATTCTCCATACTACTGTTGGTAATTCTTCCAGGAAATTGACAAATTTTTCATCAATAGCCTTAGTTTTTAGGTCTGTTGAGACATTATATATTTTCCTGTTCTTATGGCTAGATGAAAATGAATCAGGCATATATTTCTAATTGCCATCATGCCCTGTATGTATTTTCAATGAAGACACATATGTTTTGGAAGATAACATTTCAATGACAATTATACTTTTCAATCCAGATTGTTGGTCCCAACAACCAAGAAATGTTATGACCATTCTTTCTAAGATAAATAGCTTGTTTCACTATTTGTGGTTTTCTTTTTTTTTCAATTGAAAAGTACACAGCAAAAATTACAGTTTGTTGAGTTAATGTTTAATGAATTAGTAAAAGAGGTAATTTTTGAGTTATAATTTTTCTTTCAATTTCTAACACATTAATCCTTAATTTCACTTTCATTTACTTGTAGCAATTACTATTGGGTAAGTCACATAAGGTGGCAAGTTACTTAAGGAGATAGTTATAGTGATGTGATCTGAAGTTCCTTAACCTATCTTAACCCTGTGTACATGAATTGTCTCTACTAGACTGTAAAGCCACATGGAAGGAAGCTGTATGGATTAGTTTTCATATTTGCATTCTAATATGTTCAGAGATACACAAAAGTACTTACCTACATTGTGGAATTCCATGGGGCACCTCAAATAATGCAAACTTTATCAATCATATTTCGTCTATCATCTAGTAAGTTATTTATCTACCATCTATCATATCTAATCTATATATATTAAATATATCAGTCATTAAATATGAAATGCCCAATTCCAAATCAAAAGTTTAGTTTATTATATCTCAAACAAGAATCAGTACAATTAATCAAAGTATGAGCCTAAACTATTGACGCAGTTTTACCATCTTAAAAATAGCTTTCTTATGCCAGCAGCAAAGAAGCCTGGAGAGTGAGTGGCCATGAAATAGTGAAAGGTATTTTCCACCACTTTTTGAGAATTGATAATTTTTCCTTGCAAGAAGTGGTCCAAAGCCTGGAAGAAGTGATAATTAGTTGGTGCAAGGTCTGGTGAATACAGTGGATGACAGAGAGTTTCCAAGTCCAGCATCTGTAGTTTGAGCAGCATTGTTTGTGCAACATGTGATTGAGCTTTGTCTTACAAGAGGATTGGCCTATTTCTAGTGACCAATCTCAGCTGCTTAATTGCAAGCATCCTCATCATTTCATCAAATTGGTTGCAGTAGACTTCTGCTGTAATGGGTTGGCCAGGTTTCATGAAGTTTTAAAGGCTAATGCCAGCGCTGGACCACCACACAGACACCATTAGCTTTTTTTAACCAAAATTTGGTTTTGGACTGTGTTTCAGCACTTCGTCTTTATCCAACCGTTGTGCCAAATGCTTGCAATTGTCAAAAAGAATCCATTTTTTATCACAGCTTCCAGACTATTTCCTTTCTTACACTAGTTTAATTCATGTGAAACCCATCTATCCAGCTTCTTTACCTTGTTGATTTGTTTCAAATGGTCCAATATTGTTGGAACAGTAACTCAAATCTTGCTGCTAATTCACACATAGGTTGAGATGGATTTGCTGCCACTACAGCTTTCAGCTCATCATTATCAACTTTGGCCCACATTCCTCATTTTCAAGATTAAAATCACCAGAATGGAACTTCTCCACCCATCGTACTGTACATTCATTAGCCACATACTTCCCAAACACTTCGTTGATATTTCAAACTGTTTGCGCTGCATTGGTTCCACGATGGAACTCATATTTGAAAACAGCAGGATTTTTGTCTTATCCATGGTTTCACAAATATTACTCTAAAAAAAATTTGAAAGATAATCACAAGCCAAACCATGTATTTGAAAGACTGAGGAGGTACCTTCACAGTAAAAATAAAACAAGAAGTGTCAAAGTGAAATGTCAGAGATATCAACTGTCAAATTTAGTACTTAAGGAAATCGGACATTTCAAACTTAATAACCTTATATCACCTTTTTTTCTGCATTATTTTTAGTCTACATTAGAGATAATGTTCAAAATGTAAATAACCCTAGGGACAGATACATGGTGACAAAGTTAGGCTAAGAAAATGACAGCTCTTGGATCCTTTTGGGGAGCCAGGTTTCAATGTGGAGATTCAGCCTCCATGGGAAGCAGGGGGTAGGAGAGAGAATCAACTCGGGTTGGTCTTTGTCATAATCTTGATGCGCCCCTCCCCCACCCATCCCCGTGACTGAGTTGAATGCAAAATTGTGAAAACTACTCTCTCAGCTAAAACGAAAATGAGAAAGTACCTGCCTTTTCTATGACCGTGGATCTGCACCACTTTCACACATAAAAGGGCAGCACATTTGTATTGTTGAATAAACAATTATTGGTGCACATTTTCCTCTCAGATACTTTAAGACTCCGAGTTCAATTTGGGCTAGGGTCAAGGTAACAGTTGTTTATTTGGGGTTCACAGCGAACATTAACTTCTAGCTCAGAGAAAGGACATTGGCCAGGAAGGTGGTGAAACGTGTTCCCAGAGCCAAGTGACTTGTTGGGAGAACAAAGCTGATTCTTTTAACCTTGCTTAGCTTCAAGTGCCAACAAGGTTTAAAAATATTATAATGAGGTAATAAAGTAGGAAGGGGTTTAAGCTCCTTGGGCAATACAGATTCATTATGCTCTTATAATTAGAAAATTATGCCCAGAAAAATATAAAAAAATAATAAAGTAAATAAAATAAAATGTAAAAACCTCAGAAAAAGAGAAAAAAAATGCCCATTTTTCCAGGGCATTTATTTTTCATTTTCAATCCCCTAATTCAATGGTTCTCAAGCATTGCTGCATATCAGACTTACCTGGGGGGCTTGTAAGGCATGCCAATGCATGTGTCCCATCCCTGGCCAATTACATCAGAACCTCTTGGGGCCAAGCAGGCCGTGAATGCTCAGGTGATTCTAACGTCAGCTGGGGTTGAGAACCACTGTTCTAATGGGACAAGAGGCTAGTTGCTTTGTAGCTCAGATTAAATCAGGATGGCGACAGTTGAGGAGGGAGGGTTTTTCCCAATATATGACTAACTCTGCTAGCCAACCCTGGCTCTTAGCACAAAGGACATCTTTAAACTGAAGTCAAGTAAAGTTAGTGCCAGTGCCCTGTCCTTTCTCTGTCCAGTACAAGTGACAGATCTGCGCCTGGTGTTTCAATCCCAAACATGTCACTGTTGTCATGTCATCACTCCATTCCATGTTGCAGAGATCACTTCTGTCAGTTCCCATTCATCTGGGAGGGTCAGGCCTACACTTAAAGCCAGAGGCCCTGCCTGTACGTCTGACAAGGTCTGTCATATAGCGGCTGTCACCAGGCCCAGCACACATCAGCACTAGTCAGCTGCCACTTCAGACCACAGTCAGTTGGTTTTTAGGATTTCACCTTATCAACCACACCATCTAACACTAGAACTGAAAATCAATAGCAAAGTAAATCACTTAGGGGAATGACAGAGACTGTTGGGATTTTGGCCAAGTCACCCGGAGGTGATTTATAAGTCTTGGCTCTGCCAAATCCCTTCCAAGGCATAACACATAAAAACACAAAGGATGATAAGGAATCTTCAGGGCAGTCTTGCAGAAGTGTTCAGAAAATCATTTGGCTATTCATTCTCTCAGGTAGGTAGTAAAACTAGAGTTTGGGAATGAGTCCAAGGGTTGGAAGAGAAATTGTGACTAGAGACAGGCACGCTGACATCCTGTTCTCCATCTTTTGTCCCTCTACTGGAGGTGGAGGAGTATATGGTGTGGAAGAAGGTAAGTAATGACTGTGCATTTTTTTTCTGCTTAATCATCTATATTGACACAATGTCTTTGAGAGGTTGTATTAAGTGGAAATTAGGAAGATAGTATAGATATTTACAGATTAGAAGGGTATCATTTAATGCCTTGGACTGTTTGGGGACAATCTCATCTTGCATGAAATTAATTGGGGAAGACTCAGCTTCACCTTAAGAAAGATGCCCAGTGCAGTCTCTCATAGCATATCACCCCAAATCATCCATCCCAACAGCTTAGGGAGGGAGGTCAGCAGTGAACCACCCAATTGTCCCTACTGAATCACCCAAATATAGGAGCCTCCTTTACATCAAATCCAAAAGTTTAACAATACCTGCTATTAATGAAGTAAGTGATGATAACTGCTAATTTTTATAGAAAGCAGAGAGCCACACTGGGAGGTACAGGAACACTTTATAATATCTGAGCTATTAAAGAATAAAAATTTTCAATTGACTTTTTAAATTCAATATAGTCAGAGCTACTGATTCAATAGGTGAATCCCAGGAAGTCCACAAGAATGCCCACTACATAGTGATACATATATACTCCTGAGAGAATGTCTTGAGTTCATGTGGATTATCCATACATCTACCTAATTCCTGGTAAAATTATTAGGAAAACAAAAGCCATAAATGCAGTGTACTAATAAACCAAAATACACTCAGAATGGAAAGTTGGAAATTTAACTGTGTTTTTCCTTACTAATTTTCATATGAGAAAACTTCTCTAAAATGATCATGAATGTCAATGGAAATATAATATATGATCCTATATATTCAACATTTTCTACCCTACATTTTCTCTTTATTCATTTATTTTTTCAGAAAAAAACACACCGTGAATGTCATGATCTCTATAATAATTTATTCACCATCACAAAGAGGTTAAACTAAGAGAAGCCAGCCTGGATTCAAAGAGTAGGTGCACAACAAATACTTATTAGCTGCTGAAGAAATAGGTTTTCAAAGAATGTGTTGTTCTTAGAAATGTTGTTACTTAGCTTAATGATCACATACATTAAAATTCTCGTTTTTCTTATGCTCGCTTCTTTCTCAGTGAGGCAACCACTCAGGAAGGCATAGTAGAATCTATTCCAATGCACTATGCACAGAAACATTTACTTAAATTACTACTCTTATTGTGATACAAACAAATTCTATTTCCTTCTTCTTTAGAATATCCATAACAATAAAAGGTTAGAAATTTAGAGGCTGATTATATAAATCTTATGAAAACCAATGTGTATAGGAATGTTATGCTAGAATAACAGGGTTTCTCAGCATAAAGAGAACTGGCACCTCCTGGCAGTCCTTCATATTCCCTTGGGCTGATGCAATCTCTTCACCTGTCACACGATGTTCAGAGATACTTAAACAAGTGTCCAACCAACGGCCAAAGAGCTCTGTAAGTAAATACTTGAGTCTTGTCCACCTGTGGAGTCTAAATATGCATGTGTCAGCCCATCTAGGGGAGAAGGTACAGCTTGATTGAATCCAGGGTGCAGTTGGGTAATAGATAAATTAAGGGAAAAATACGCACTCTTCTGCAGCTTGTGTCTGGCAAGGGGGGATAGACTCAGTGGCAGAACCAGAAAGTAAGGACAAAGAAGAGATTCAGGATATGGCAAAAAATTACTTCTGACCCTTCCATATCCAGCTCTTTCACTAGGAGATAATGTACCCTGCTCAGGGGAAGACTTGTGTATTGAAACAGACTGAAAGAACTGATTACTAGGGTCCCCAGCACTTCTACCGTGGCCTCCCTTCTGAAAGAGCTAGATAATATAAGAAGGTATTATTTTCCTTTTGATCAAAGAAAAGGTGAGCTTTGGAGACCTGGAGACACACTACGAGGAACTCCCTCTGGTGACAGCCAGCAGAGAGAGTAAGAGAAAGGGCAAATGAGAGGAAGGAACAATGTTGGCAAGCAGATTATGGGACATCAGAGTTCTAGTCCGAGCCCATTTCACTGAGTGAGCAGAAAAAGTGGGCATTTAAACCTCAGAAATGCATAGCAAGATGGCCTCACTGAAGGCCTGCAATTGAACTTCAGTGGAGCTCTGATGACAAGGGAGACAACCCACCCTTCCCACTCTCCTCCCCTTTAATATCCTAGAGATTGAGGACAGGTGATGTTGGGGGAAACTGCTGAAATTTTGCCCTGTGGTTCATGGAAATGTTGATCAGTACACCTGTGGACAAACCGTGAAAGTGACCTTCTCCTGGAATTTAGGGGGTGGGGTTTAGGGAACATTTGGCTTAAATTGTTGGCATGGGAAACTTCTACAGGCCTAACAAAAACATTTATTATGTTTGATTAGCAGCCTATTTTTCAATGTCTCTAGAATACTTGTACAAATTCTCCGAATTAATAATAGGCAAGAGTTATGTCCCCAGATTAGACTACATAAACTGTGAAATGCTGGTAGCATGCCTTATTGGGCACTGTGTCCTCATTCATGGGCATGACACCATGCACTCAAATAGGCTCAATAAATGTTTGTTGAAAGAATGAACAAATAAATAGAATGAATGAATGACTTAGTCTGCCTGCTTGTATGTAAAATTAAGATCTCTAGAGTTACAAATGAAAATATATAACATTTAGCATGTGTACAATATATTCACCATATACAACACAGATTAAGGAGTGCCTTCTATTAATTTCAAAATTACGCACTTGTTTATGCATGGCTTTTTCAGTAGTCACAAATAATTTGTCTTGAATGCTTTATTAATGAGCTGTTCCTCATCACCAGCCAATTCTAATGCATGTAAATATATACAGCATACATTATATAATATATATTGCATATATTATATATACTATATACACATTATAAATATATACTGCACACATTAACTGGAATTGTCAGTGGCTCACTAAACGTGTGCAAATGATGTAAAACCAGAAACCCTTCAGTCACCTTCCTTTGAGATTCTAAATCCAATATAAGATATTTTAAAAACTGTTTCTACCCTTCAAGCATATTGGTACAGAAATAAAAGCACTTCATCTCTACTTCCAGTTCTGTTTTAATATTCTCAATAGTGAAAGTTGCTCACCACATAGGCTCTCAAGTAAGAGGAGTCTGTGCATCTATAGACTACGCATTAGTGAATAAAAGATGACATTGTTATAGAAACCTGGATTGACAGATGCAGCGGGTTTGCAGCTGTTAGCTGCACCCTTTTCTAGATGTTCATTTCACCATATGTACCAGGTCATATAGTCATTTGAGAAACGTAGAAACAGATATGTGCTGTGGGCATAAAACACACACTGGAATCTGAAGACTTACTTTGAAAAAAAGGAATGCCAAATATTGGTTACATGCTAAAATGATATTTCAGTTTAAATAAAATGTATTAAAATTATTAATCATTGATATTATTAAAATATATTATAATTAAGTTCATGTTTCTTTTTACTTTTAAAATAATTTTTATTTGACAAAAGAAAGGTTTTGTCAATTTATAGCATACAATGTAATGTTTTGGTATATGTATACATTGTAAAATTATTAAACCAAACTAACATATTGATCATCTCATATTTTTATGAGAACACTTAAAATCTACTACCTTAGTCAATTTCAAGAATACAGTACATTATTATTTACTGTAGTAATCATGCTGTACAAGAGATCTCCAGAACTTATTCCTGTTGTTTAACTGGAACTTTGTACCCTTTTACCAACATCTCCTCATTCCCTGCCCCTCCATCCCCACCCCCAACCCCTGGTGACCACCATTCTACTCTTTGCTTTTATGAGTTCAATTTTTTAGATTCCACATATAACTGAGATCATGCAGTATTTATGATTTGGTATCTGGCTTATTTCACTAAGCATAATGTCCTTCGGGTTCTTCCATGTCACAAGTGACAGAATTTCCTTCTTTTCTAAGGCTGAATAGTATTCTACATTTTCTTTATTCATTCATCTGCCAATAGACACATTGATTCCATATCTTAGCTATTGTAAATAAAGTTGCAATGAACATGAGAGTGCAGATATCTCTTCTACGTACTGATTTCCTTTCCTTTGGCTATATACACCTAGAAGTGGAATTGCTACAACCTCTGCACTGTTTTCCATAATGGCTGTACAAATTTACATTCCCACCAACAGTGTACAAGAGTTCCCTTTGTCTACATCCTCACCAACACTTATGTTTTGACTTTTTGATAAACGCCATTTTTATAGGTGTGAGGAGATATTGCATTGTAATTTTAATTTGCATTTCCCTGATGATTAGTGATGTTAAGTACTTTTTTATGTGCCTGCTGTCCTTTCGTTTCCTCTTGAGAAACGTCTGTTTGGGTCTTTTGCCCAATTTTTAATTGGACTATCTGTTTTCTCACTATTGAGGTTTTTGAGTCCTTATATATTTTGCATATTAGCTCTTTATCAAGTATGTGGTTTGCAAATATTTTCTCTCATTCTCTTCTCTCTGTTTACTCTGGCTGGGCAGAAGTTTTTTAGTTTGATGCAATCCCTTTTGTCTCTTTCTGCTTTTGTTGCCTGTACTTTTAGGGTCACATCCAAAAATGTTTTTCCCTGACCAACGATAAGAAGTTTTTTCCCTGTTTTCTTCTAGTAGTTTTACTGTTTCAGATCTTATGTTTAAGTCTTTAATCCATTTTCAGTTACTCTTTATATATAATGTAAGATAAGGATCCAATTTCATTCTTCTGCATAGAAATATCCAGTTTTCCCAAAACCATTTATTGAAGAGACTGTCCTTTCTCCATTGTGTGATCTTGGTAATTTTTTCAAAGATCAGTTGATCATAAATTTGTGGATTTATTTCTGGGTTCTCTATTCTTTTCTACTGGTCTATGTGTTTTTATGCCAATTTTATGCTGTTTTGATTACTATAATTTTGTGGTAGATTTTGAGATCAAGCAGTGTGGTAACTCCAGTTTTGCTCTTTTTGCTCAAGATTGCTTTGGCTACCCAGAATCTTTTGTGGTTCTGTATGAATTTTTAGATTGTTTTCTCTATTTCTGTGAAAAATGCCATTGGCATTTTGATAGAGATTACATTGAATCTGTAGATTGCTTTGGATACTATGAACATTTTTACAACATTCTTCCAATTCAGGAACATTAGATTATCTTTCCATTTATTTGTGTCTTCAATTTCTTTCATCCATTTTTTATAGTTTTCAGTGTAAATTTCACCTCCTTAGTTAAATTTATTCCTAAATATTTTATTTTTATGCTATTATAAATGTGATTGTTTTCTTAACTTCTTTTTTGAGTAGTTCATTGTTTTTTGTATGTTATTAACAATTTTGTATCCTATATCTGCAAACAGAGACAATTTCACTTCTTCTTTTCCAATTTGGATGCCTTTTCTTAAAAAAAAAAAATCTGGTTAGGACTTTCAATACTATGTTGCATAGAAGTGGCAAAAGTGAGCTTCCTTTCTTATTCCTGATCTTAAAGGGGAAGTTTTCAACATTATTGGCTATAATGTTAGCTGTGGGCTTGTCGTATGTAGCCTTCATTGTGTGGAGGTACATTCCTTCTGTACCTAATTTGCTAAGAGTTTTTCTTAAGAAAGGATGTTCAATTTTGTCAAATGCTTTTACTTCACCTAGTGATTAGATCATGTGGCTTTTGTCCTTCACTCTATAAATATGGTGTGCCATGTTTATTGATTTGTATATGTTGAAACATCCTTGCATTTGAGGGATAGATCCAACTTTATCATGACTAACGGGCCTTTTTGGGTAGTTGTGAATTTGGTTTGCTAGTATTTTGTTGAGTATTTTCACATCTATGTTTGTCAGGGATATTAACCTGTAATTTTCTTTTCTAGTAGTGTTCTTGTCTGAGTTTGGTATCAGGGTAATCCTTGCCTCATAAAATGAATTTAAAAGTATTCCTTCTCCTTCAATTTTTTGGAAGAGTTTGAGAAGAATTGGTACTAATTCTTTAAATATTTAGAAAAATTTAGCTGTGAAGCCATCAGGTCTTGGGCTTTTGTTTGATAAGAGACTTTTATATTACTGATTCAATCTCCTTGTTATTGGTCTGTTCAGATTTTCTATTTCTGCAGGATTTGGTCTTGGTAGGTTTTATGTTTCTAGGAATTTATTCATTTCTTCAGTATGTTGGCATATAATTGTTCATAGTAGTCTCTTATTTCTGTGTTATGATTTGCAATTATAACTTTTTCCATTATGATTATATTAATTGGAGCCTTTGCTCCTTTTTTCTTAGTTTAGATAAAGGTTTGTTGATTTTACTTATCTTTTCAAAAACCAACTCTTAGTTTTGTTGATCTTTTCTATTGTTTTTCTAGTCTCTATTTATTTGTTCTCTGATCTTTATCATTTCTTTCCTTCTACTAGCTTTCGGCTTAGTTTGTTCTTCTTTTTCTAGTTCCTTCAGGTGCAATGTTAGCTTGTTTAGTTGAGATCTTTTTTTCTTTTTTTATTTAGACATTTATCACTATAAACTTCCCTCTTAGAAATGCTTTTATTTTGTCTCATAAGCTTTGATATGGTATATTTCCATTTTTGTTTCTTTCAAAATATTTTTAAATTCTTCTTTTTAATATCTTTGACCCTTTGATTGTTCAGGAGCATGTTGCTAATTTCTAGTTTCATATCACTGTGGTTGAAAAAGATACTTGATACAATTTCAATCTCATTAAATTTGTAGACTCGTTTTGTGGCCTAACATATGATACATCCTGGAAAATGTTCCCTATGCACTTGAGAAAAATGTATATTCTGCCACTGTTAGATGGAATGTTCTCTATATGTCTTTTAGGTCCATTTGGTTTAAACGGTGGTTTAAGTCTAATGTTTCATCATGGATTTTTCTGTCTAGATGATCTGTCCATTGTTGATAGTGGGGTATTGAAGTCTGCTGCTATTATTACATTGTAGCCTATCTCTCTCTTCAGATCTGTTAATATTTGCTTTATATATTTAGATGCTGTGATGTTGAGTGCAGGTATATTTATAATTGCCTTTATCATTATATAATGGCCTTCTTTATCTTTTTACAGTTTTTAATGTGAAGCCTATTTTTCTTTTGTAAGTATACCCACAACCTGCCCTACTCTCTACCATTTGCGAGGAATATTTCTTCCCATTCCTTCACTTACAGTCTACATGTGTGCTTAAGACTAAAGTGATTCTCTTATAGGCAACATACTGTTTGATCTTTTTTTTTTATCCATTTAGCCACTCTGTGTCATTTAATTAAATAATTTACTTATTTAGACTTAAAGTGGTTGTTGATTGGTATGAACTTACTATTGCCATTTTGTTAATTGTTTATTGTCTGTCTTGTAGTTGCTTTGTTTCTCTCTTCCAATTTTCCTGTTGTCCTTCATCATTTGGTGAATTTTTGTTGTGGTGTCCTTTGATACATTTCTCTTTATCTTCTATGTATCTACTGGAGGGGGTATGTGTCTGAGTCTGTGTCTGTGATTATCATAGGGCTTACATAGAATGTTTTGCAGTTATATTATTCTAATTTAAGCTGATAACAAATTAACTTCCACTGCAAAAAAAGCTCTACACTTTTATTTCACCACCCCGTATTTTATGCTCTTTGTGACACATTTTACATCTTTTGGTATTGTGTGTCTATTAACAAATTACTGTCACTATAGTTATTTTAATATTTTTTCAACACTTATACTAAAGTTAAAAGTAATTTACACACCACCATTACAGTATAGAATAATCTGAATTTAACTATATTTACCTTTATCAGTGAATTTTGTACTCTCATATGTTTTCATGCTGTTACTCAGCATCATTTTGTTTCAATTCAGAAAACTCTCTTTAGCATTTCTTGTAAGGTAAGAAGGTAGATCTCATACTGGTGAACTCCTTCGGCTTTTATTTGTGTTGGAGTGTCTTTATCTCTCCCTTATCTTTCTTTCATTTCTGAAGGTTAGATTTTTTGGGTATTGTATTCTTGGTTGTGCTTGTTTTCTTTCAGCACTTTAACTATTTCATCTGATTCCCTTCTGGCTTGTGAAATTTCTGTTGAGAAGTCTGTTGATAGCCTTATGCAGGTTCCCTTATGTGTGATCAATCTCGTATCTCTTGCTATTTTCAAGATTCTGTTTTTGTCTTTGATTTTTGACAAGTTGATTATAATTTGTCTTAGAGTATTCTTCTTTGGATTAATCTTCCTTGAGTTCCTTTGAGCTTCATTAATGTCCAGATTCATCTCAGATTTGTGAAGTTTTCAATCAGCATTTCTTTAAATAAGCTTTCTGCCCCTTCTCTCTTGTCTCTCCTTCTGAGACTTCCATAATTTGATATTTGTACATTTGATGGTGTTCCATAGGTTCCTTATTTTTCTTCATTCTTTTCCAAACTTCTATTATGTTTGTTTCTTTAATTAGCTAATTTCAAATTACCTCTCTTGAAGTTTGCTAATTATATTTTCTTCATAATTAGGTCTGCTGTTGAAGCTTTCTATTGAATTTTTTCATTTTGTCATTGTAGTTTTTAGCTACAAAATTTCTGTTTGGTTCCTTTTTATGTTTTTTATTTCTTCATTAAACTTCTAGTTTTGTTTATCCATTGTTTTCCTAACTTTACTTAGTTGGTTTTTTGCATCTCATTGAGTTTCTTTAAGATGATTATTTTGAATTTTTTTCAGGCAATTCATAAATCTCTATTTATCTGGGATTGGTTACTGGAGCTTCATTAATTTTCTTTTGTGGTATTAAATTTGCCTAATTCTTTGTTATCTGTGTAGTCTTGCATTGGTCTGTGTATTTGAAGGAAGAAACACCTCTTCTAGTTTTTACAGACTAGTTTTGGCAAGCCTTCTTTTGTTAGGTCCTCAGCTGATGGGATTGCTTCTGGGATAAATAGTTGAGTGGGGTTGAAGCCAGGTCGCATGGCTTCTTCTGGGTCTACAGTAGGGCCTGCAATTGGTAAACCTATTATCAAGAGCCCCAGTGGGTATGGATTTTGTCTGGTCCCTGAGGGGACTGGACCATCTCCAGGATGTTGGTCCATTGGGCTGACATTAAGATGAGGGTCTGCAGATGGTGGGCCTATTACCAGGTGTGTGCACAGATGTGGCTTTCTTCAGTTCACTGGGAAGGCACCTTTGGCATCACTAACTGGGTCTCTAGACAGACAGCATTGCCCCAGTCTATGACTGAGAAGGGCTGGAACCAAGTCACAGGCTGCTTCATGGCTCAGAGCCAAGACTTATGTCTTTAGACCTGTCTCTGGGGTCACAGATGCACATGTTTCCTGGTGAGTTCCTGGGTTTTCAAGCCTGTTTCTTAGTCCAAAGTTGAGAGGGGATGGAATTGATTAACAGGATCATTTTCAAATTAACAGTGGGACTGATTTCAGCAGGTCAGCCTACAGGGGCACTGACAGACATGCCCTTCTCCAGGTCCTAGAGTAGGCAGGACTGCTCCCAGAGCACAGCTGAGAGGAGATGGAGCCAAGATCCAAGGCCGTTTCAGGATGTGTTGTGAAACAAAGTTTGGCAAGCCTGTCCTGGGCACACAGATGGGTGTGTCTCCTGGCAGGTCCCTGGCTGGGTGGAACTGCTCCCAAACCATAGCCAAGTGGCGCTGAAGCCAAGATTTAAGGCCCCTTCAGGATTTTCAGTGGGTCCAATCCTAGCAAGTCTGCTCTGGGACTCCAAAAGATATGTCTCCCTCTGATCTCTGTGTGAGTAGGACTGATCTCAAACCATAGCTAAGGGGGCTGGAGCCAAGTTACATGGTAGTTTCAGGATTACAACTGGGATCAATGTCAGCAGATCTGTCTCCTAAGGGCTAGTGTGTGTGATTCCTCCTGGGCCTCTAGGTAGATAGATGGTTTGGTAGCAGAATAAAGGCCAAACAAGGCTGTAGAAAGCCCTCAGGGGGAAGGGGCCATTTCTAGGTCTGGAGCAAGGTCTATGATCTGTGAGTCTGCCCCCTAGGTGTGGGTCTGTCCTCTCAAAATGACCCTCCTAGGTCTTGGGCTCCACTGGGGTTCTACAGACTACTACCTAAATCCCAGGGCTCCGTCAAAGGCAATTTTGTCCATGGATAACTGTGAGATTATTATTGCTGTGGGGAGATATGGAGGAGGACTTACTATTCTGCCCTCTTACTGCCATTACTCCCTCTTTTTACATTTTTTAATGTGGCTTGAAGAAAATTTAAAATGACATATGTAGCTCACATTTGTGACTCACGTTGTACTTCCATTACATAGTGCTGGCTTAGAGAGGCCACCAGATCAAGAGACTTGCACTTTAGTTATTTGTATGTGTTTACGTATTTAAAGAATATTTATTTAACTTCTATTACGTGCCACGCATTGGACAAGATGTGTATTAAATGGTAAGCAAAACAGACTAATGATAGGAATCATATTAACCAAATAATCACATGATGCAAAAATGTGACTGCAAACTGCTAAATGCTGTGAGGAAAAAGTACAGTCAGGCATCAGATCTGGTCTGAAGATAAGCTCTGAGGGATGAATTTGAGTAAAACAGGTACCTGGGAGTCGGAGTTGGGGAAAAAATGAGGATAGACAAGAAACACACTGGGCGGAAGAAAAAATATATTCAAAGGCTTGAATTGAAAGGGAGTACAACTCCAAGAATGGAAAGAAGGCCACTGTAGCAGGAGTATGGGGAACAACAGCAGAGGGACGCCTGAAGGTGGTACACCAGACTATCAGGCATCTTCTAGGCCCTGGCTATTCAGAGTGTCATGTGCAGACCACGAGCATTGGCATCACCAGGGAGCTTGTCATTAATGCAGAATCTTAGGCCCTAGACCCACCAAATTAGAATCTGCAGTTTAAAAAGATCTTTACCCAATTGGTATACACATTAAAATTTGAGAGACACTGTTCTAAAATTAATTAAAGATTTTAGTCTTAATGCTTAGAGCTATAGAAAGTCATTGCAGGGTTTTTGCAGTTGGTGAAATAATCAAATTTATATATTTTTAAAACATTATCCTTCATGTTGATGGGCACACTTACAACTTTGACTCAAATGGCACAAAAGCAATTTATGTCACCAAAACGTTTGTACCCCAGTAATATTCTGAAATTAAAAGAAAAAGAAAAGGAAAGATTATCCTGGTGTGGTAAGGAAGAACAGACTGAAGTGGGTGGACAGAGTAGAACTATCAAGGTCAGGTAGGAAACTGGTGCACTGTGGCAAGAGACAAGAGTAACACGGACTAGGGTAGAGTCTTTCTACACAAAGAGAGTAAGTGGAATGGAGAGACATTTGGAAGGTAGAAGCACCAGCCCTCCTTGGTGGTGAGACTAACACCCAGGACAGAGTGCCAGACTTCTGGCTTTCACATCTTGATAAATTCACAGATACATTCTTCATGAAGCTAGAAAATACTGGAGCAGGACAGAATGTGGGGGCTTTTTAAAAACATAATGAGTTCAACTTTGAATATATTGAGTCTGAAGTGCTTTTGAGACACCCAAGTGGAAATGTAAAGAAGTGAAAGAGATTACCC
The DNA here is from genome assembly GCA_963574885.1 of Lepilemur ruficaudatus. Taxonomy (NCBI): domain Eukaryota; kingdom Metazoa; phylum Chordata; class Mammalia; order Primates; family Lepilemuridae; genus Lepilemur; species Lepilemur ruficaudatus. The sequence goes on along the minus strand of CAUYRT010044498.1, from coordinate 25,706 downwards.
AGGAAGGGATAGCCTAGAATGCCAGTCTTAGTTCTGACTCCACTGTGGACCGAGCAAGCCAACGTCTAAATGTTTACTAATCTGAAAAAAAAAAGAAGAGGGATAATGACAAATGTTTTATAATGCTACAATGGAGGAAAATCAATTTATATAAAAATGCTTTTAAAAATATGAAGTTCATTAAATTGTGCTAATGTTTTTTAGGTATATCCAGCTACAGTGTGAAATGATATAAAATCAAGTTACTCATTATTGAATGTCACTTGTCTCATTCTTGAAAGAGGAAGTTATAGGAGATTGGCTCTAAGATCTCTTCCAGCTCAATATAGGTCTAAGTCTGAAATATTTGCTCAATTCTGCAAAAGCACAATTTTTTTCATCAACCTTGGTTCTATGGCATAGGGATTGGGTTCATGATCCTTTTATAGAGATATTTGATATCTTACATTTTTTCTCTTATTTAATTGAAGTATGGATTTAGGAAATGGAATGACAAAACTGCATGTGTTATTTAAAAGCAAATTATCAGTCATTTATTGAGTGTTTGCTGTGTATTAAGCACTGTGAAAGACAAGGAAAAGAAATGCTTATAACTTAATCAGGGACATAAAACATTAGTATATAAAATGATGCTACCAGCATAAAATAACAATAAATATAAAAATATAGAGATGCCTTACAGCAAAATAATATTTATTGCCCTGATACTGGAAGTAGAGTTTTATGGCATGGTATACACACTAGTAGTATTGCGCTCAGAAAAAGGGGGTACCAGGATCAACTGGAATAATTCAGTTGAAAAAGGTCAAATTTTCACATGATGAGAAGATCTGGAGAGGATGCCCCTGACAAAGGGAATGGTGTATATAAATGTCCAGAAATAGGGATATGTAACACATGTGTGAAGAGTGTGGGGCCTGAAGTCTAATTAGGGAGGAAGATCCATGTATGAAAAAAAAGCAAGGACAGAGGCTGAAAATACATATTGCATACAGAATAGGCTGAGGAATTAATACCTGTGCAAGCTGTTCAACAAAGAGATACAAGGTGATTTGGAAAACAACAACAACAAATATAATACAATGACAACAACAAAAATCCAAGGTCTAAACTGTCAAATCCAAACAAAAATGCAAAGAAACAAAAACAAACAAAAAAAACTGTTGTCTTTAAAAAAATTTATTCAAGCTATTTTTTGCATTTGCAGTATTACGTTCCCTTTTTCCATTGCGTGAACATAGCAGATAATGTTATTCATTTATATTAAATGAAGAATGTGAGGATATTGGTACACTCAGAATCCAGATGACTATTTAAATGAGAGGATAACACATTGTAGGATTCAGATGTCTTCTAGCTGTGTGAATTAACTCTTTCCCACAATCACTGGGTGTAAGGGGATATGATGAATTAGGGTATGGATCAGCTGAACTGTGGTTCTATAACTTGCTATTATAAAGAGAAAGCCGTAGAGAAGAAGACAAGTGTTGCCTCTCAATGGGGAAATCTCTTGATGTGAAAGAGCCTCCTGATTTCTGACATAGATTTCATATTTCTGCAACATGATGAGCCATTATCCTTTCATGATGCCAACGAGTATAAAATAGCCTCTTTCCATGCAAATGAACACAATTTAGAAGAAACCATTCCTGAGTCAGTGTTCAGTTTTTCTGTGTCTACCCCACCACCCTCTGTTGACACTAGCCTCCACAACTATAGAAGCCTATGAATGGAAGGAACCTACACCAAAGTTATCCTTTTTTCACCTTTTCCAAAGCAACCTACATTTGGGAAAGTGACTGTTCTTCAAAAAACAAAACAAAAAAGAAACTATCTGGATAAGACTGTATGAAAATTTGTTTCCAGTGATTCATAATACTTGCAGCCTAGAAGATTCTGTTAGTGCTTAGACTAAAATTCTTCTAAGGCATTTTACTTCTGACTTTTCTATTACAGTGACATATGACCTTTTTTTCCTCCAGCATGTAAGTAAAGCTGCTATCTCAGTCTTTATTTTATAGTCCACATTGGCAATCATAAAGACTAATTCAATTCAACATATATGTATCAACAAACCAGCTCTGCACCGTGGTTCTGGGAGCAAGAGAAAACCCCAAAGAGCATTCGTACCCTCCAGAGACTTGCAGTCTAGCTGGGAAGGCAAGACATTTATGCCCAGACTGGTAATTGACAGAACCTTTCAGGCCAGAGAGAGGACCGTATGCCACATGGTGTGTAGAAGACGAATGGCAGGCTGGACTGGTTGAGGGAGGCTTCATGGAAGAGCAGTACCTTGAAGAGTACAGAGTCGAATTTGATTAGGCCAAGAGGAGCAAAGAGAGTGACCAAGGTGAGAGTCAGGGGATGGTAATATCGGGGCTAGTGTTAAGTTGCCTTTTTCACGGCATTTCCACCCACCTGAACATAAGTCTCTCCTGCTGTTTTGCTAAAGCTAGACAAACTGCTTCCTTTAATCTAAACTGTCCTCCCAGTTACAGCAAGTTCCACCTAAGATAAAGACGAGCACATCAATGCCTCCCTTCAGAGTAAGAGCAGATAGCCAAGAGAGACCAAAGTCAAAAGAGGAGGTTTTCACTTTGACTCTCCTTGACCTGCATCCATAAACCGCAAGCTTACACCCCACCTCCAGGGAACACCAGTAAGTCCTAAATTTTCCTGGATATTATAGAGTCTTTTCACTTTTACCAAGTGCTTGATCCCTAACCTGTATGTGACTCTATCAATTAAAACAAAAATGAGAAAACAAAAATCAAAACCCAAAATATTCGGGTTTTTTTAATCCTATTGTTTGGCTGGATGCCCAAAGTTAATGCTTTTCTCCTTCTGTGCTACTGTTTATCATTCCTTTCCTCTCTCTCACAATAAGCGCCCATTGTAAATTACAGAGCACATGCAAGCAGGCACGTGCACACACACACACACACACACACCAAAATTTGGATTCTGCCCTTTCTAATTACAAATCACCACCTGTGGTAAAATTATTGAAAAACAGATGAGCTTTTCATTCCAGCAATAGCCTTAAAACAAGCAGCAGTTCCAACTGCCAGTGTGATGTATAGACACCACGGAGGGCAGATGAGGGATTAATTAGGTCTGTCCTTGCACATTGCCAGGGGAGCACTTCTGTAGAGGTGATTGAAAACTAGAAAGAGTGGCATTAGTCTTCATTGTTGGTTAAAGGCAACAAAAATAAAGATGCAATTGAGTTGACAAAGCTTCAAGGTATGTGGCTGAGTCATTTGGAGGTGTCAAAACGATCAAACTATAATTAATTAGGTAAAGTGCTATATTTAATCCCTCAACTTTAATGAAGAATTCTGCATCCAAGAACAAATAGCAAAAGAGGTACCATCGGTTTCTGGTATTTGTTAGGTTTGGAGGGGGGGTAGTTATTTGGGGAGAACTAAAGTTTTTCTCAGGCTGTAACGATCAACACACCCTGCTTTTAATCTTACTGTCATTTCCCCTTTTCTTATAGAACAGTGGTGCTGCTCTCTGCATTTCTATGAGGGGAGCAATTATAGGCACACAACTTTCCCTCCCCGTATGTGAAGTCTTTTTAAGGAGGCATAGAAGACTGACTGTGGGGTCTTTGGCTTTTGACCACTTGCAGATTCCTTGTAAGGTTTTTCAGCAAGTAGTGCATCTATTTTAGAGCTTTAGGATTATAACTTTTGGCCATAAAAATCATAAACAATTCTTAATTATAATCCAGAAACATTCACTGAATGCCTACTATATGTAGGGTATTTCTTCCCTATCCCTAAAAACCTTTACACATGAAATAAGCACATACGATTATTTTATTTTTTTTCCCTGTTGTCTGTAAAGTTATTGCCCACATTATTATTTTATAAATTGGATTCTGAGCCCCAAGGGAGCAGGAAACAGGTCTGTGTTGTTCTCTTCCTATGGGGCCTAACTCAGGCACTTAATGGTTCCTTGATGAGGCTCATGATTCAACCAGTTCTAAGTGAAGGCAGAACTGAAATGTATTAATATTTAGCATTTTAATGTATTGGCTATAAATTAGCAGATTTCCTCCCTGCTATTATGTAGAATTTGCATTTATTAGCTATAATTTAGTATTGGTAATCTTTTTTTAAATTTGTAAAGTGTTTTGTTTCCTTTTTTTTTTTTTTTTACAAATTATTACTCATGGAGACTTAGGAAAAGCACCATTCTGCTATAATTTGGTATTCAAAAAAAGCCATTCTTTTGGGCTTTTTGGTCTGCCAAATTATTAAAATATGCAGAAAACCTCTTAGAATGGGGATTGTCTCAAGTGTCATTTAATGTAGATTTCATGTAAAACATAATGTCCCCTCTCTTTTTAAGGGTCTATATTAAAATATTTGTTTCAATAATCTTTTATATACGACTACTAAAAAGAAAGAAATTAAAGCACATTAATAATCATGCCTGGGACAAGTATTAGCTCAAATATATTCATTAGTTAAGTAAGTAGTTTAGGTATTTATTCCCTGTAAAGATTTTCTTGCCCAGAGTAATAAAGTAAAATATAGTATAATCAGAAATGACTAACTTATTTTCTCCCTCTCTTAAATATGGAAATTATGTATTTTTTATCTGAAAGTTGAAAATTTTCCTCGAGAAGAGATATTGTCAAAGAAATGTAGAGTTTATCCTTACCACCAAAGAAAGAAATGTTTCAAACTGTGAATATTTTCAAAGAGAAATCCCTGGAAAGTTAAATAAAGAGCAATTCTTCCCATTTATTCCACACACTAGTCTTGCTCTCATTCCCAATATTTTAAGCGTGTGACCTGTCTGTCAGAAAATCGATTCTTTATCTGTTTCTTTGGTATTTGCACTCGGACTGTTCATGTCCATATAATTATCATCTAACTTTGATATTAAGTCCTTTAGGGATTGGAATGGTGTTCATAAAACATGTCAACTGGAAAATGCCACAAAGCAAGGGAAAGTGACAACTAAGATGTGAATGCAGGTAGTGTTTTGGGATCATTCCACACACCATGCACTCTCTTGCGTGGTTTCCTTTGCTCATGTGACAAGAACAAGCCCAGAACCACAGTGACCTCAGACATTTAACGGTGAGAATGGTGGAGAAGGCTCCTAAGATGCAGAATGTAAATGACATATCACCACATAACTTAACAAGATTGACAGGTACTAATGGATAGACCAGGGGTGGGAAACCTGCGGCCTTAAGGTCACATGTATCCTTCTAGGTCCTTAAGAGTGGCCTTTTGACCGAATCCAAATTTTATAGAAGAAATCCTTTTATTCTTATTAATACATTTTTGTTCATCTTTTATATTTTTATTTTATTTTTCAAATGAATGAATTTAAAATACAAAAGAATAAAATAAGTTTCAATGAAATAATCCTCTCAGATTGACCAGTCCAGTTAGAATGTTAATAAGCCACAGGAGCTAAATTAATGGCTGCTATGCTCATGATTTAGTTCTAATTTGCTCCAACTGACTGGTGCCACTACCGCACTAGGCTGGTTGGTGAGAGTTTATGGGGGTTGAGAACGCCAGTCTGTTACCAGCTTTTGACAACAGTGCACGTGTTTCTGTTTGAAGTGGAATTTGTGAATAGTGGCACAGCTCAACATTATTTTTTAGTTCTGTCTGCTTAACAGCCCACCGTGTCAAAGAAGACCAAGAGAACACTGAAGGAAGAAAACAGATTTTGTAATGAGGATTGGGAATCTCAATATTATCTTTCTTCTGCTAAATATGAGATGATTTGCTTGCTTTGTGATACTGCAATATCAACATTAAAGAAATTCAATGCTCATCAGCATTATAACATCCAAAAGGACCATGAATATTTTAAGTTAGAGGAGAAGCACAGAAGGTTGTATTGCAGAAATTAAAAGATGAAAAGCAAAACCAAAGACAATTCCTTCACACAGCAAAAAGACCTGGAAATAATTCCACTGAAGCAACTTACACAATGGCTTATATGCTTGGGAACAAAGAGAAGCCATTCAGTGATGTAGAAATTGTGAAAGAATGCATTGTTGAAGTTATAGGATGCTTGGACCCCAATAATATTTCAAAGTACAAACAACTGCCTCTTTCAAGGAGAACCATAGCTGACTAGCAGCATGAATTAGGCTTCAACTTAACAGACAACTTCATGTAATACTTCTGAAGCAAAATATATATTATTCAATCACTTTGGATGAATCAACTGATACTACTGACTCAGTGCAGGTTTTATACTTCATTTGGATCATAACCAAAGATTTTCTTTGCTAGCAAGAGTTACTGGCTTTGGACATTCTTGTGAACAGAACAGAGGGAATAGAAATCTTCAACAACTTTCAAGATAAATGTCACGAAGTTGGACTGAATTTGGTAAATTTAGTGAGTGCACGTACAGACGGTGTGCCTTCCATGACAGGAAAACATGAAGGGCTTATTGCACAGATTAAAAAGTATTCATAGATCTAGATGCTCTCATTTCTTTTCATTTTATCTTGCAACAGCAAAATCTGTGTGCTAAAGCTACTATTTTAAGTGACACTTTTCAAGTTATAAGTACTGTGAACTATATTCCTGCAAATACAACATGGCATCATCAATTTTGTAACATGATAAAGTTGAATGATGAGGTATTCAGTATGGATTTGCTGTATCATTCTAAAGTGTATTGGCTATCACAGAGACAGGTGTTACCCAAAATTTTATCTCTGTAAGAACAGGTAGTTAAATTTTATAAAGAATAGAATCAGCAACGTGAATTATTGAAAGAAGATTTCTGTAGGAATAAACATTTCTGTGTCAATCATGTCAAATCAAAATGACTTGAATATTTCTTTGCAAGGTAAAACTAAGTCTATATACAATATGTTGCAAAAAATCCAAGCATTTCTAAAAAAGCTATCTTTTTTGAAAACACTTCTTCAAAGTGTTCCATTTGAAAAGGAAATTTCAAATGCACATTTTCTCAAGTTAGCAAAGGTCATTGATGAGCAGGATGATCTATGAGAATCATTTGAAGAATACACAGCTGTTATAGACTTATTAATTGGAAAATACAATGAAATGTTTACTGACTTTGAGAATCATGACATCACACTCAAATTAGCATTTCAGCCTCACCTAGTTGTTATTACCAAGACACCTGAAGAATTATAGATGGAATTGATTGAGCTCTCAGTAGATGGCATTATAAAATCATTGATGTTAAGAAAGATCCAATTGAAATATGGAAAATTGTAGTAGAATACCCATGCTTTTGGCAACAGACCCGAAAAAGGCTTGCTTTTTTTTCAACCACTTATTGCTGTGAATGTCCATTCTCTCCCTAACCCTAATCAAGATGCCTTTAAGGTCACAAATGACTAATACCCATGTAGAGGATCAATTGAAACTGCAGACCTCCATGCTGCAACCAAATATTCAAACGTTTTCCAATAAAAAGCAGATGCAACAAAATCATTAAAAAATTAACTTTAAAATTAACAAATAATTTTCATTTTTTGAAATTATTAAGTACATAGTAGTTAGACTTTTACAAAATAATGTACATTTTTAAATGTGTCTAATTGAATTTTCTTGAATGTGGTCTTATTTGATTACAGCTAAGTTAATGTGGTCTTCCAACATGAAAATGTTCCCCATCCCTGAGATAGAGCTTCACCCAACTTACCCTCATTCCACATCTGTAATCTGCCAAAATAATGCACTACACACTGAGCTGCTATTTAAACAGATAACTATTCTTGTTAATAATGTCTTATACTTAAATGCCAATTTATGTTTTCCAAGTGTTTTCATAGACCATTTCATTTTATTCTCAAAGTAACTCTGTAAAGGTAATTGATATCACTTCACATTTCTGATCACTCAAAGCAACCTCCACAATTTCTCTAGCCTGCTATATCAGCTGAGGGCACATTCCTCATCTCCATCTACCTATGTTACTGAAAGGAAGTTTGGGATAAATGTATTGCCTTCTTTAAATCCCAAGTGCAACCTTCTCTCATAGTTGTTGTAAACACTCTTGTTAGAGGTGAAAAGCATTTCAAGAATCCTTGAGGTGTTTACAGTGTATGTTTTGCTGCTCTTTTATTTTTGAAGGACATGAGTCTGGCTATGACTGTACCCCGTATGTGGCTAAAATAAACAAGGGTCTTCTCTCTGCACAAGCAGAGCTCCAGTCAACCTTTGAGGGTGGCTTTTTAGGTTCAGCATGGTTGACTTTGCTTCAGACAGGAGCTTGTACTATTTTTTATTAAGTTGATATACTACCACTGGTGTTGTTTAGAGTGGGGAGGGTGTCAGAAAAATGGGTGTTTCTAGATTCCTTATAGGGAGCAAGGAAATGGCATTGGAAAGGAACAGCGGATCAGTTAGCTCCAAATCTGAGAAAAGCTCCTACACAAGGAGAGATCTAACCTCTTTAGTTAATGCCGAAATGGTGAGAATTCTTATTTTCTTGTAAGAAGTAAGCTACTGGCAAATGAGGGGGAGGAAGGGAAGTTTTCAATGCCCTTTCAACAAATGGGTAGAAAATACTTGAATGTAGCCCATCTTTCTCTTCACCTTTATCCTAATTCTATTTGCCTTTTCCCAGCAGTAGCACAGGCAAAGGGGGGAAATCTGAAGGTGTACATTCCTAAATATATTACCCCTCAGTCTTTTCTGAGTTTGATTCTTAAGAAAAATGGACAACTATAAGTACACTATTTCGTTGCATAGCACATAAGCAAAAAAAAGAAAAAGTCAGTAGCATATTTCTGTAGCTAACATGTAACACACACCTGAGGAGGTTTGGGCAAACTGCCAAAGTACCTGACAGAGTTACCTGGCACTCAAGGATCTTTGCAAGACATCAGTTACATTTATATCCTCACATATGGTCCAGAACAGTGCTGGCATTTGGAAAGTGCAGAGTGCCAGGCAGCGCGAGTCCAGTTTAACCAGTTTCATACACTTGCACAGATTGTGTGGCTGGGACACCTGTCATCTTATTTTTTAACCCCCTGAATTATGGAGGCTGTTGTGCAATAATTCTCTTTGCACATTCACAGTACTTTTCTGTTATTATCTTGACATACTCACTCATAATAAAGTTTAAGTGCCAGTCAATCTTAGAAGAATACTAAATCTATTTATTGTCTTAGAGGTCTGAAAGGCACATGGCGTTGTGAGGCAGACATCCTTCATGTCTCTGATTTCCTCCTCAATAGTTCTAGCTCTGTTATGCTACATCTCTGAATTACTAATTCCCATTGCAGTGGTGTTCCTTTGTGGCTCAATTTCTGGACCTTTCTTGGTAACTACTGCATACACACACACACACACACATACATATTTATATGTATATATATTTATACGAATATATATTTATATGTATGTATATATATTATATCAACAACTGAGCTGTATGTTATTGTGTGTTCCATCTGGAAGACATCAAAGATCAATAGACACAGAACCTCAAAAACTCAAAAACTGTCAAGTAAAAACACCACCAGTCCTCCAGTTCCTTTTTCCAAATCCCAAGGCATTGCTAAAGGCCAACATGTATATCTACAGCCCTACGCAGGATTTGAAGAGACCAGAGTGGCAAGCAAGGGCTGCAAGTAACTTGAAAGTTGGGTAAACAACACAAACTGCAGTTCTCTGGAAAATGCCAATTATTTACCTTCCACTGTTGTTATTTTCCCAGACAGCCTGGGGAGGCGGCTGGAGCCTCTAAATCAGTAGTTCTTAACTGAGCTGATTCCCAAGGGACATTTCACAACATCCGGAGACATTTTGGTTGTCACAACTAGGAGTGTGCCATTGGCATTTGGTGTGTAGAGACCAGAGACTCTGCTAAACACAGAACATCCCCCAAAACAAAGAATTATCCATCGCAAAGTATCAATAGTGCTGACATTGAGAAACTCTGCACCAGATATATAAGTATGAAAATAATAACTTAAGTAATCAAGAGAAAGCTTCCTTTACCTTCCATGAAATTTTCTCTTTTATTCATGAATTGTCAGTTAAGTCATTGCAGTCAGCAGTTTAGATGTCCAGGGAAATATGAGAAGATGGGATGGAGTTAGACAAACAGAGTCCAGAAATGTACTGAACCCAAGTTGTAAAGCCATTTCCAATCACCTGCTCAAAGTTGATTCTTTTGCCTAATAATCTCTTATTTTTAAAAAAATAAAATCCAGTTCTTCAATTTCTTTCTTTGTCCTAACTAAAGTTTTGCCCAAGCATATTTGCATATTCAAAGCACTTTGCTTTGCTGTATCGGTCTTTGCAGTTCCTCAAATTAAGTAGGATGAGCATCCTTGCTTTATTCAGAAATGAGGCTGTGATGATAAACAGCTCACCCTGAGACATGAATGTGAAAAAAAAAGTCATGTCCAAATTTCAAGAACCCTTGAGGGTGTGAATAAGCAATAACCAGTGCTATAATGGTTTGGGGATCATAGAGGTATAAGAAGCAATTACTAATAAAACGTCTACTATGTATTGCCTATGTACAATGTCCCAGGCACTGTATGAGGTTCATCATTTATCTTCTATAATCTGTACTACACTTTGAGGTAGATATTATTTCTCCCCATTATGAGTGAGGACCCTGGGGCTCAGGAAGGGGAAGTCCCCTGCAAAAGGACACATAGCTGGGAGGAGAGGAATCTGGATTTCAGATCTGGTCCTGGTGACCCCCAAACCTGTGCGTGGGTCTCATGTCAGAGAACATGCTTGGACATGGAGAAGTGGTGACACTTGTCCAATCAGGGCAGTGAAAAGCTGCTCAGCTAGTAGAGTTCGGAGCTTATAGTATAAGAATCACAGACTCACAGAGCTTGTAAGGGCCTTAGAGATTTTTTTCCCCCAAAACCTTTTATATTGCAGATAAGGAAAGAGGAGGTATGATAGGTGTTACACTCTACCCTCAGATCCTTTGTCTTCCTACTTGTACCATGATTATCATACCATTCATTAGTGCCTGGAAGCATGTAAACAGGTCAATGCCAAGATGTTCCTCCCCATCCACCACTGGAGCAGGAAGAAATCAGCCAGCTCCTTTTGCTGATGTCCCTTATTTGCATTTCAGGGAAGTGGAGTCTTTTTTCTGGAATTCCCTTGCTCTCTGCTTAGACAAAGCCCCAGTTTATTTACCTTTAAGCCACAGTACAAAGCAATCAGCTTCCTATTAGAAGCACACACTCTGCAGATGCTTTTTTTTTTTTTTTTTTCCTTCCTTCTTCTCTACTTGGCTGGTTAAAACTCACTAAGTGCTAAATCATAATACCAATGGGTTAGGATTAATTGTGGTGTTTATTTTGGTACATTTGCCTGGGGATCTAAAGTATGTTTTCACAAATCTAACAAATAATTTTACCTAGAATACCAGACACTGTTCAGGCCCCATTAGCCACGGCTGGATTTGAACCAGTGACCTTGAGGTGAGAGTCTGCACATCACATTACCAATGCCCCTGGCCACAGGGTTCACTTGCTGGCTGTTTCTTTAATGTAATTGCCAACAGCAAGCTCAGCAGTGGGAATTCTCCCCAGTACGTGGATCCTGAAGTCTTAGAAATTCAGTGGTTGAGAACGCCTCTTTTTGCCTTTGCCTGGGAGTTCGGACCTATTAACTAGCAACCTTGCTGGAGAAACTGCAGAGGGATAAAGGATGGCATATATTTGGCAATGTGCTCCTACAGAAGAAGTAGGATATCAGGTTATAACAATCTGATTTCCTGTCAGCCTGGTTGATGGCTCAAGTCACCAATGCCCATGTTCGAGGAAATATTCGAGAGCATTAATGATTTGCTGGTACCAAGAGATGTGATGAACAGTTTAAAAATACTGCCCCTCGATGGGAGAGAATGTATTTTCATTAAGGGACCAGAATTGTGCTACGCTTGTTGGAATTTTTGCTTGTGCACAGGAATTTAGCTCGAGGTCTATGTCTGTCACTAAAATTGACAATTGCCTATGGCTCTGCACAATTGAAACGTAGATCTTAAATTTCACATCATTATCCAAATAAAATATATCTGCCAAGGGGGACTGGTATTACACAGTTAGAGAACTGTGATACCAGTTGTCTGATTAACATATTGAGAGGAATATAAGAATTTCTCAGCTATTTTCCAGAGGGAGGCTGGCTGGGGAGCTCCTGCTAAATGGACTAATTGATCACACTCCCTGTGCTAAGTACAGAGATGCCCAGCAACATGTCTGGTCAGTGGAGACAGGGTTTTCCTGTCTTATCTAATATCAATAAGACAAAAATTTTTTTAAAAAAAGGAATAAAGGACAATCTGGACATTTCCTTAATCCCATCTAAGGTGGGAAACCACTACCCCCGATTATCTGTCCCAGAGAGATAGCTCTTGGGTCTTGGATTTACTCAGCAGTACTCAGAAAGAAGACACACACACCTGAACTTTCTCCTCTCAAAGCCTTGTTATAAGATCCAACACCCTGATAACTCTGACTTTGGACAATTCATAATAATGTCAAAGCCATGTAATAAAAATGCATCCCCAATTTAATAAAACCAAAAGGAATAATTGAGGGGCAGTGGTTCACTCTAAAATATACGTTAGCAGGTATCAGCACATGTGTTAGGTCACTTGTTTTCTGGTTTAGAGCTTAATTCCAAACTCTGATGGGCAGGTTGATACCTAAAGGCCATATGTATGTAACTCATAGATTTAGATAACTGGGAGTTAGAGAATCACAGATACATTTGGTTTTTGCAAGCTAAAGGTAGCTTTAGTGATCAAAATTGATGTGGCTTTTTATTTTACCAGATGAGAAAACTGGGGGCCAAAAGTTGAAATGACTCATCAGCCAATGAGCTAATGACATTCATAATGGCTTTAAGATCTAAAGACTGGAACATAATTGTTGTAGTTATCCCCGTGGCATCACAGAGATTCATTCTGCCTTGGTTTAGCCTTGAAGAGGGTTTCCAGAAGTATCATCTTGTGATAATTTTCATAAGTCTATAATGTCCTGGCACACTGGCTGGCACCTAGAAATACTTTAGTTTCCTTTCTACCTTAGCAATCACTTCTACTTTCTCTGGATTTCCATATAATGCATTATCAATACTTTTATATATGACACTTTTCATAGTCTATCTTATGTTGCAGTTAGAGGTTAGTCCTTTAAAATCCCAACCAATTTGTAAATTCTTGAGGGATCTAGAATTTCGTATCCTGTACACTTGTTTCGTCATAGGATAAAGCACAATGCCTTATTCATATACATGTTCAATACAGTCTTAATTAACTTGCCAATGAATGAGAAGAGATTCAGGCTACTAGTCCTTTTACGTAGTAATATTATAGATGAAGAATTAACTGAATGGTTCTACTTCAGATTTTATCAACTACAATACTATGTAGACTTACCAAAAACTGATGAGGAAATTTTTCTCCATACTAAAGACCATAGATCATGCATAGACAGAGGTTGACAAATTGTAGCCCATGTGTGGGCAGCCCTCTGTTTTTTACAAATAAAGTTTTATTGGAACACAGCCATGTCCATTGGAACACAGCCATGTCCATTTAATTATGTATTGTCTATGGCTTCTTTTGCCTTATAATGGCAGAGTTGAGTAGTTCAGGTAGAAACCATGTGGCCTGCAAAGCCTAAAATATTTACTATCTGGCCATTTACTAAAACACTTTGCTAATCCTCATAGACTCTATACTAGACTAGACTAGAATTCCTTGCTACCAAGGAGGAAAAGAATATAACAAAACAAAAGTGAAGAAGTTATGCTTCAACTTTTTATTTTCCTGTGGCCCATTGAAATGCTTAAGATTAATGCTTATCGATTTGCTCTTTAAAGGTAGCTATAAAATAAAATCTATATATATACATAGACATGTATTAAAATTTATTGATAGAGATTCCAGTTTTCTTTATAAGGAACAGACAGAATGATTACTTGGAATCCACAAATCACCTTATGTATGTGTTTACCTCTATGTCCCTTTATGCCAACTATTCTACAATTTTATGATACCACATGCACACAAGCACATGACAAAATCAGACAGAAATGAAAGCTCTAATTGCTTTCCTAGCCAGGATTCCATTAGACAGTCTTGGGCTCCTGGATTCATGTCCTGATTCCTGCTAGTCACAGGGCTATGTGAAAGGAGTTTGTTAAATTGGGCCAATAAAAGAAGTTCTGTATATAAGCACAGCCTTTGTTTACTCTGCAAGCTCATTCAGTGTCATTTTTGTTTTTGCTATTACCTTGGGGATTGTGTACCTCCCTAGAGAAATGTTGGAAGGGTAGGTGCTACAAAGAGTTAGGAGAAAACAGAAAGTAAGAAATGAGAGAGAACTCCAGTCCCCAGGGCTTTCTATTTACTTTTCTTTTAAAAGAAAAAAAAATTCCCCTGGTCTTTACTGAGATTCATCAGTACTTTTTGAAATCATAAAGTGTGTTACCCTGTTTGGGACCCAAAGAATTTTACAGTACATACAACTTCCCTGTGGGTCTTAAATTTAGTCTGATCAGTATTCATCATTTCTGTGAAGAACAAACAAAAACATAGTCCCACTGGGAAGACAGAGAATCTGAAGCATGAATTAGACTCCTTTTGTTCTTTTACTCTTTCCTTCCCTTGAATCCATAACCCAGCTCTGTCAAAGTCAGATAATTAGCAAGCATCGTGAAACGATAAAGCATCAGCCATATGAAAATTCCCGAGGAAAAGCAAAGTAGTAGGGTTGGCACTGATATCAAATTATTTTTCAGAGACTCTTGAAAAATGTTCTTTTTAAAGGTAAGCCATCAGGATGGAACAGAGAGAGCAAGAATGAACAAGAAAAACAAGCAAAAAGATCAAGGATTTGAAATAGTTATAGATTTACCAATTGAATACTAATTTTGGCAACACTGCCCTACTATCATGTATGTTTTCTCTGAAGAACTAAAAGACAGAGACAGAGAGAGAGAGACCTGACAGACCAATGTGCAAAGAGCTTGGCAGCACAATAGTTTGCCCTGCCAATAAATTAATTGAAAGATGGAAGGAAGAGGAGTCCAGAAAGTCTAATTCCCTTTACCTGATTGTGGGTTTTTTTTTTTTTTGCTTTTATTTAATGATTTATTTTATTTTATTTCAGAATATTAAGGGGATACAAATGTTTTCGTTACACGGGATTGGAGACCGTGTGACAGCTTACATCTTTGTCTACGTCTCTCCTCTCCTTCACTGCCCACCACCAGTTGGGTGAGAGATTGAGTTGAACAAACTGAATTCAAGGATTTAGAGAATGCAACAATCCTACAGGTACATTAAAGTACGTTATAGTCTATCAACTTTCCTTCAGCATCTTTAGGTAACTATTTGATTTCCTAAGACATCTTGGGGAAATTTCCTATCCTTCCCTAATTGACTAATTTATGTTGTTAATGAGCTATATTTGTTCAAAGAGTTCGTTTTCATTTCTACAGTCTTCCAGTGCAGATGCTGTATGTCTCCTTCCTCTCTTAGCTGACATGGAACCGGAAGCCCTGTGAGAAATATCTCTGATGTTTATAAGGGGCAAGAAAGATGTCTCTTGCTGGGATCTTCCTAGTCCTCATAGCATAGACTAAACATGCTCCCAAAGTGCTCCAGGAACATAGTTAGAATGCTATGGGTTGAAAGGAAACTTCGACTTCATAGAATTCCATTTTCAACCCAGTTTCTGTCACAGCTTTGTTCCCATGCTGTGGGAAGTCAAGTTAACGTCCATCAACATTAAATACCACAGTGTAGTCTGGCGTGATGGAAAGTGGCACTGGTTGGGGATGCAGATGATCTGAGATCCAATCCTAACTCTACCACTTAAAGTGGTAGGATGGTGGGCATCCCTTGAGTTTTCTAAGCCTTAATTTCCTAATCTATAAAATGGGGATGACAATCCCTTTTCTCTATACTGCATGAGATTATGACATGGATAGTAAGAAAAACTGAATATAAAGGCACTTTGTAAACTATAGGTTTAGAAAGATGCTATGTGAAAGCAAAGGATTATTCTGCCCCATCTTATAAAGTAGCATGGCATAATGAACAAGGAAGTAGGGACAGAGTCATGACTATAAGTGGTGCTGTGACTTTCATGCAGGATACCATCTATAAACACAGGCAGCTTTCTTCTTCAGATAGAAGCTAAGATTTTTTTTGTGATATTTACTAGGAGATCAGTGTCGGAGGGGAAGAGGATCAGAAGAATTATGAAATTAAGCTCCTTAAACACTTTTCTGATAATTTCAACTTTGATGTACAGAATAATTTTGTGTTTTATTTTGCACCCATCAGGAAAACAATTACATCTTTTTCAGTATTATCTTAGAAGAATGTATTTTATCTCATACCTGACTTAAATATATTTAAATGTAGAGTGTGTATTCTCCAATAGCTTCCACAGTGTACACAATTGCAATATCTCCAACATAGGAGAGGGACAATGGATATAGTCAGTAACACAGGCATATAAAACTAAGCTGAATTTAGAGATTATGCCACTCTTTTCACAAAACATTTCTTTCAAAATTTAAAGTCAGTTCCTGGAAATTGGAATTGAATTTATATGTAATGAATAAAAATATAAAAATCATAAAGGCTGAAGATAAAATTGAAAGAACATTGAAGATCTGGGATAAACAGAGACATAAAATATACAGTTGTTCTTCTGCATCTGTGGAGTATTGATTCTAGTACATCCTTGAATTCCAAAATCTGCAGATGCTCACCTCTCCTATATAAAAAGACATAGTATTTGCGTATAACCCACACACATCCTCCTGTGTACTTTAAATCATCTGCATATTACTCCTAATACCTAATACTCGTATACTAGAGTTATAGTACTTTCAATAATTTCTCAGTTGAAATTATTTCTAACTTGATTTTTTCTTTATCTCATTTTCCAAAGAAACTATTTGCAATACTCAAATAATTTGCTAGTCTCAAAAAATGCTCTTCTGGATGAGATGTCAACTTCATAACCTTTCATATGGAAGTAAAACTTGACATCCTCATTCATTAAATGGTAAGAGAGATGGAGCTAGGGTCAAAACAGAGAGGGCAAACCTTCAACAGCAGGTTGGCAGCTGTGTCTTTGAACTTCTCTTTCAAATGCCATAAGGCTGCCTTTCTCTCCCAGTTCTGCTAATAATACCTAATATAGTGTAAAGGCTATGTAAACAGTTGTTATGCTGTATTTTTAAATTTGGGTTATTTTTTAATGTATTGTTGTTTTTTAAATATTTTTAATCTATGGTTGGTTGAATCTATGCATAGGGATAGATTCAACCTAACTATTCCCCCTCAGTCAGGGAGGGCTGACTGTGTATTCATTGAGACATTTTGCTCAATGAACTAAAAGTACCTTTTGTAATCAGAAAGATTGGATTTCTGAGTTTCTATTTATTCCTAAATAAATGTTGGATAAGAAACCCACTCTCTCCCTCTGTTTCACAGCCCTACTCTGTGCTGCCAATGATTAAATGAACAAATAACCTTCGAGGGCTCTGAATGAGTCTAGCTTGATAATAAAGCTACACCAAATTCTGAACTTTCGGGGAACTGTGGCATTTCCCCCATGATTACAATAGTAAGCTCAGCTCTCCAGGGAAAATCTGAGAGAAAAACAGGTAGAACTTTTGGAGATGTGAAAAAAGCACCAAAACACTTAAAACCAGCTAAGGAAATTGCACAAGGAAATTTTTTATTTTATTTTTTCTGAGAATTTTTGAAATTTGTAGTCAACACAGAACATGAAAACAAAGAAAATGAACATCTTGGGACGATGAAACTAATAATAACACTTCAATTGCAATGTCTTCTAAAAAGTGACCACTGCCACATCCACACAGTCTGGGTCACTATAACATCTTGAATCTGTCATCACCAGTCTAATTTCACTCTACTCTACCACTCTCCCACTTGTTTTATGATACAACTTACAAATTCATAAATCTAATGGGGAGAATTCATAGCTATCAAATATAAGTACAGATTATTCCATTAGTGAGTTTCAGATCAGGTGCTCATAAAACTAAAATTAACATGGATTCTTCCTATAATCTCCAGTCGTATAGTAGAATGACAGTAACCTGATTCAGACAGGTTACTGTCATTAACTGAGGTTGATTTTGAATCTGAACCCTGATAAGCTATACGTAACATTAAGCCCCTTAAATTCGAAATTGAGTCCACATTTTTTTAAGCATGTGCATGTGGAAATTCACAAAGGAACTCAGAAAGCTTCAAGTAATGTTTAGGGGAGAATTCAGCTTGCCTTTGCATTTCTGAATTGTATGAAACTGGCTTCAAGATTCGTAATCTAATATAGTAAAACAATGGCCAATGAGACTTAATCTTCAGCTAAACCGAGCACATGCAATAAGAGGTATAGCAGTTAAATCAAATAATGGGCATGATGATTTTCCTGGAAGAGACTCCTCAAAAAAAAGAATGCCACTGTGATGTGGTTTTAATTCATGCAGTGTCAGGAAGCAACAAGCTTATTGCCCTATACTGAGCTTCCATGCATACTCTTTTATGGGGACTTTGCACTGATTAAGTCTCATTACCCTAAGAAATAGAGATTTTTATTCCCATTTTAAATATAAGGAAACAAAAATTTAGTGACATTAAGTAACACGTTCAAGTTTATCCAGTTTGTGGGTCTAATGATTATTTAGGGATAAAATAAGGAATAAAAGGATCAAATGTACCATGACAATTCAATGGAAATCAGCTTTCTTGAGACTAAAATTAAAATTACTTCACAACTAATTTAGCATTCATTTCATATATTTTTCCCACTTTTCATTCTCTTATTCACTCAGCAAATGCCGAGTGCCAATTCTGTCTTTTACTACATTTGACTGAGAAGAAAGACACAGTTTTTTCTCCCAAGAATTTAGAGTTTGATGGGGAGTCAAACATATGAACTATTGGTAACGAAGACAAGAATCCTGCTTGTCTTCTGAAATTATAAGCCAAATTCTTCCATATACTAAGAAAATAAAAAAAATATTGGGATACACTTGGGGCATATGAAGAATATTTTTCCTTACTCTGATTTGACCATTAAGAGCTAAAAGGAGCGTGATAGAGGCAAAATGATCATGAAACAGAGAGGGAATCTCTTCATAGTCCCTGGCAGGGGTGACCTCTAAAACTGATGTGATGGACAGCTCTTAGCGCCCAGCTCCCAGGGTAAGTAAATTAACTTCTCATAAAACTCTTCCATACAATAACTGCATATAGATATTTTCAGAGGGGGTTATTTTAGATTAATAAAGATGCATACTGTTAGCCACATCAAAAATATTCTAGGTTAATCAAAGCAAGAGGGAGTGGAGGAAACAAGTTATTTTTTTACATCTTCAATATTAGACTCTCCAATATGTCTTTAGGAACACTCTGATAATTGTCTTGGTGGTGGTTTTGGCATGCATACCATCAAGACTTTGATTATTTGTTGTTTTCTGTATGGATGGGGCCGACTGTTTGGGGGAAGGGTGGATAGATGTTGATGTTTCCAAGGGCGCCTTGGTTAATTTTAAGCTCTGTAAGGGTAGGACTATGCTGTTTTTGTTTATCACTCTATCTTCAAAATTTGGCACAGTCCCACACCCTTGCCAGACATATAACATACATTGGTTAAATGAAGAAGTGCTTTAATCAAACGTAATGACTCTTTCCCAGTTTGTACTAACAAAAACAACCCATTAATATACTGTCCTATTTTTAATAGCAGAAATCCTTTAAGGCAGGTGAGATACTGATAATGTTTATAATTACAAAAATAAAAGTAAAGTGTCATTAATAAATCAATTAGTTCTTAAATCCACTCTATATGCAATGTAAATATTTATCATAACCCAACATGAAGTAAACCCCTTAAAATTTCTTCATTTATTTAGAGAATTGAACCTAGACTTATTTTGAGTATAATAAAAAGAGAGTGTTCACCTTGGTTTATGTCAAAATCATTATACCAGAAAATAGCTAGAACATTGTCCTTCATAGACTAATGTCACTAGGATTATTATTTATTTTGATTAGAAAGGATTTGTTATTAGAAACAATATTTTCCCTCATACCAATTACAAGCAACCACTCCTTTCGAGAGACAAATTAAGTTGCTGTCAGGATGACCCACGAGTTCCCAGTTTCCTGCCTTTTTGCCTCATGGTCATGATAAAAAGTGTATCCAGCCTTGTATGTTCAATTTCACTATTTTCTAGTTGTTATTGTTCATATTTCTTTTCTCCAGATTGGGCTGCTATTGTCCTCTGAAGCCCTTTTTCCCCATCACCTTCAGACTGGACTGGCTTCCTTCTTTCAAATGGAACTCACCCGGTCAAATGGAACAATCAACAAAGGACACCCAAACACCCAAAAGCTTGCGTGTGACTCACCAAAACCTAACAGTTTACTTGTGCTACTGGCTAGCATTCTCAAAAATACACAACACACGCATCCCCGTAAACCCACAGCAGTATTTTCACTAAAGGATGAAATCCTGGAACATTTAATTATCTTGAAAGCGAATGGTAATTAAACATTTTTTTCCCTAACACTGGGAAGCCGGGGTGGTGAAGGCAAGAAAGCTAGGGATTGGAATCCATTATGTGGCTGTGGCTTCTGTCTGGTCGATTTAAGCAGATTGAAGCCGAGGCAGTCGCACATAACCGCCTCAGGTAAGAGAGCACAGTGTTCCTGTGGGGTTATCAAACCGGCCAGGCCTTGAAGGCAGAGCAAAGCCCTTCCAGTGGGAAGTTCTTCCTAAGTGCTTGCATGGCATCGGCAGGATTATCCCACCCCACTCACACATCATCTGGCTTTAAACTTTAGGCCCTCTGGCAAAGAAGAGACGAAACATTCTATCCTCCCCTCCTCCCTCTTATCCCTGGGTTCTGCCTTCCCCATCCTGTTTCCTAGCAGCCGCTGGCTGAGGCCTGCCCTTCTCTGCCAAGCACCAGGCTGGATTAGCTGCAAGCCAATAGCTGGGGGTCAGGATTAAGAGGCCGGCGTGCACTTTAATACAAGCTGCCTATAATTAATGGCATTATTAATAGCTTGACTGAAAAATTCATTAAAAAATCCATTAAAAATAAATACCCTTTTACAAAAGGCATTGCCTTGGGTAAGAAAAACAGAAAAAAAGATAAAGGAAAATTGATTGGTGGCTTTCAGTTCACAGAAAGACAGACCATAGTTCAAACTGATTAAAATTGAACATTTTAGATTAAGCACCCTTGCCAAAATATTCTCTGTAGTTACCCAATATGAAAATATTATGATATGTCACATATCTATATTTTTATTTATCAAGCGTTGGGATATCAGACATACAGGTAGCTGCTTGAAAAATAACTTTCTTCGAGTGAACGT
Organism: Lepilemur ruficaudatus; assembly: GCA_963574885.1. Taxonomy (NCBI): domain Eukaryota; kingdom Metazoa; phylum Chordata; class Mammalia; order Primates; family Lepilemuridae; genus Lepilemur; species Lepilemur ruficaudatus. The sequence continues at coordinate 4,280 of CAUYRT010044498.1, read as the reverse complement.
TCTTGACCCTCAGTAATAGCAGAACGTCCAGTGAAATGCTGGTTAACTGTATCTGATTAACTCAGAGCCACAACTGCCAAAGATCTATCTGTGAGAAGTAGATTATGTCCTACAAACTCACCCAATTATTAGTAACTTGAATATTTCCTGTGTATGTGCTGCCATAAGTCCTTTTTTCTTTTCTTTTCTTCTTGTTTTTTTTGTTTGTTTGTTTGTTTGCATTCATACCATAGTTCTGCTCCTCTGTATATCTGGCTCTGTAACTTGGAGTCAATCTTATTGAGTTTTGCCTCAGCCCAAATAAACAGTGTGGATGGTGATTGGAATGTCTGTGGTTCGGATGTTTGCTTGGAGAAAAGTGGTGGTAGAAAGGGAAAGTCCTGTTAGATATGCAGCTTTCCCCCCCGACTTCCTCTCTATAAAGGTTTGTTTGTATTGATAATAAATCTGATCTTTTGAGTCAACTTTGCTCTGGGTCTAATCTGCTCATTGGTGTGAGATGAACATTGTCTTCCAGAGGTACAGGCGACTATGCCTTCTCAAAAAAAAAGACCCCATTCATCAGAGTATTTGCCTGAAGAGAGCTTTTATTCACTTCACCTGTTATGTTGTGCCTATAGAACACAAAGCCAAGTGGAGATCAGGCAATTATCTGGTTAATAGGATCAACATAGACAAGAAGTTCATTCAATGGGCATTTCTGACTGCACACCACGCACAGCACAGCCCTCAACGGGATGAGAGGTTCAGGGTGAGGAGGAACATGCTGCTGCTTAGTTAGCAACACAATAAAGGAAATGAGACATAAACACAGCTCACAACTGACGCACACTTATAAGCAGGGGCAGAATCATAGGGGATTCTTTGCGCCAAAGTCGGGAATATAGCAAGGTAAAAATTATAGGAAGTGGTTAAGAGCGGGTAAGTTTCTTGAAAAATGCAAATCAACGTCTATATATTTGGAGATCTTCAATTCACTCCTTTTAAACCTGATAATTTCAGACAGGATATTCTCTTTTAAAATGTATTAAATTCCCTCTGTTGCTACTACACTAAGTTCCCACAATTTATGCTGAAGATGGTATTGAATTCCTGAAAATATTGAGAAACTTGTGTTTTATCAGGGATTCGCAAAGGCACCCACAGATATTATGTTAAAACTCTGGCATTGTTACAGCTCTCACTTTTCCCTTTTTAATCACTGCTTGGTTTGCAGAGGTCTTCAAAGTTATCAGTGTGGTGAAACAGGTATTAACTGAGCAGTGAGCTTCCCAGTAGAAAGACACTGATAAAAAAAAAATGCCCTTGCTCTGTTGATTTCCACTTTTTGGCTAATAAAATATGGCCCTAATTACCCAAGTGCTGCGTAACTTCCCAAGTAGTAAGTGTTGGTCTGTTCAGCATTTCCCATTCTCTTTCATTCTCTTCCCATAACTTAGACTCAGGTAAATTTTCCCTAAAGTATATCATTTGCAATTGTGTGAGAGTCTGAAAATTAAAAAATAAGTGCTTTGGAATAAGGCCCTCTTGCCTACTACTCCTGGGCATGCAATTCTTAACATATAGCTTTTACCTCTGTGTCAATATGAAAACCTGCACTGCTGGTTGAAATTTTTAAAATTATGTCAGTTGGCGTTCTGTCCATGTATACCAAATGTGTGATACATTTCTGAAATGTCTACTGATGGAATCAAGCAATTGTTTTGACACACGTTGGAGACAGACTGCACGGAGGCAATAGAAACAGAAAGGTAAGAGGAAAGGTGGAGGCTCAGGAAGAGAAAGGCTGGGCGGGAAGGAAGCAGGATGTTGGATGAAAGGCACTCAACGAGATTGTATCACTGTCTAGGCCTGTCACTTAGCACCTGGCAGGTCCTAAGGTAAATTAGGGATGATAGGAGACATTGCTTTTGAAAAGGAAGATCTTGACAGGAAAACAAGATCCAGCAAAGGCTGATAAGATTATTAGTTATAATTTTTTTTCAAATACTGCAAATCCAGATGTCCAAGTCAGCTAGGAAGTTTACCAAATTTCTAGCATTCAACTTTCATGAAAGAGGGATCAAATGATTACAGACATGGGATGGAAGGAGTGTGTCCAAGAGATGGAGAAAAAGTAGCATGCATTAGGAAATGAAAGAAGAAATTACAATAATACAATCGTCAACCCTTTCATTCTCAACCAAGGTCAAGCAAAACCTGGCATACAAGATTTAGACAGATCTCAGTTCAGATTCTGGATTATTCACTCATTCATTCAAGAAATAATTATTGAGCTCCTATCAGATGCTGGTAACTCTCCTAAGAACTGGGGATACAGTATGTAACAAAACAAAAAAACTTGTCCCCATGGAGTTTATATTCTCATGAAGGATATGAATGATAAAGCAGAAATATAAGTAAATACATATAGCATTAGTGTGTTAGCACAAGATAAACACTGGGATGAATAAATAAACTAAGGGAGTGTGTCAGGAAGTGTCAGAGGTGACCCTCTCACTGAGAAGGTGACATTTTCAGGAGAGACTTGAGGCTGATGATGGAATGAGATCTGTGGTCATCTGCAGGAAAGGGCTTCCAAGGAGAGTGGACAGAAGTATATTCCTTGAGGGTGGAATACAACAGTGATGATTATGATAATGCTTTTCTCAAAATTAGACATGCTCAAGGTCATTGGATACTGGTTCATACACTCAAAACTTTAAGCTGCTTCTGATGCCAAAAGGGAAGCCAATGAGGAGGGCATGTCAGGAATCCAACCAAGTACTGAAATCATTGCTTTGTGTCTTGTGTTAATGGGTGTTGCTATCATTCCAAAGGACTATTTTCTGAATTTAGTATGAGAAGTTAAATGGGACTTGGGTTGTTAATTCTAAAAGCTACTCAGTTTCATTAAAAAAAAAAAACTGTCAAAAATGTTTCATGTACCAAATGCTAATTTTGAATAAAATTCTCTTTCTCAATGTCTTTTGGATTATATTTACTATTATGGCTTTTTCTCCAGTAAGAATCTACTCTTCTAGAATACAGTGCTAGATAATAACTATTGTATCTTATATCAGCAATCCATTTATCTGCACAATTATGCAATAAATATGCATTGAGAATCTAGTAGGTGCCAGTTACTCTTCATAACCCTGAATATACAAAGATGAAAGATACACATTTTTTTGCCTTGAGAGAGTCATCACGATTTAATTTGGGGCACAAACAAGTAGTTGGTCATGTGTGGTACAGGGTAGGAAAATATGCAACTCAGGTGAACTCAGAGAACTGTGGGAACCTGTAGATGGGGATCTCCACCCAGGCTGGAGACAGGTAAGTTTATCGAGAGAGTTTTTCTAAACACATCCTTAAAGGATGAAGAGGATCTAGCCATTCAAGAAATGGGGAAGGACATTTCTTGTACAAGAAGAAGCAGGTGAAAATTCAGCAAAGTGAGAGATCAATTAATGAACAACGATTTAGAATGATTGGAAAGAAACGACGGAAGATAAAACTAGACAGATAGGCGAGGTCCGGTGCAGGAAGGGCCTGGCTGTGTTATCGTGAAGGAAAGATATTATTAATAAATTCATCAGTGCAATGACATGATTGACTCTCCACTCTAGAATGGTAGCAGTATCAAGGGTAGGAGTGGTGCCGTAAAGATGTGGGAACAGGCTAATGGACCATTTAACTAATTTAGGGAAGAAATTATGTCAGTTTGAAGTAAGGACCTGTGAATGACAGTAGTACTAAAAGTAACAATTGAAGTAAGAGTCATGAAGATTACATAAATATAGGAGATATTTGACAGATAGAATATTAGGATGTTTTGGAGGGACAGGGAGGAGTCTAGGGTAATCACAGATTCCTGGCTTAGACTGACTGGAAAAATTAACCAAAACAAGGAATGGTCGGATTTGAGGGAAATTGCAAAATTGACCTTTTTTTTTTGAGACAGAGTCTCACTCTGCTGCCTGGGCTAGAGTGAGTGCTGTGGCGTCAGCCTAGCTCACAGCAACCTCAAACTCCTGGGCTCAGGCAATCCTTCTGCCTCAGCCTCCCGAGTAGCTGGGACTACAGGCATGTGCCACCATGCCCGGCTAATTTTTTCTATATATTTTTAGTTGTCCAATTAGTTTCTTTCTATTTAGAGTAGAGACGGGGTCTCGCTCTTGCTCAGGCTGGTTTCGAACTCCTGACCTTGAGCGATCCGCCCGCCTCAGCCTCCCAGAGTGCTAGGATTACAGGCGTGAGCCACCGCGCCCGGCCTTGGGAAGCAATGTTTTGATTAA
>CAUYRT010044497.1:0-28924 GCA_963574885.1 Lepilemur ruficaudatus | reverse complement strand
AAGCTTTCAGTGTTTCACTTGAACATCAGACTGTCATATATCTGAGAAAGATAGTCTCAAGTTTTTCTGTTGATTTGTAATGGTAGGCCACTATTTGAATGTAAGCTATCAAAAAAAGTGAAAATCATTTCAGTATTCATTGTGTATGAATGCGTAGATTTCCTCCAGGTAGCTAGAAGGAGTTTGGTGTATCATCCCTGTGGGTAAATGCCCAAATGCCCAAACTCTTAAGTGCTGTCGTTTGCATTATTAAGTTCAATAAAGGTAATCTCTTTTATTATCTGGGAAGTTATCCCAGATAACTTCTGGGTCACTATAAGAACAAAGAAAAAGAAAGGGAATAGGAAGAAGGAAAGATGATAGAAACAGTGAAAGTTAATCTAAATCTTAATTCTTGAGTAGGAACTGAACATACGGTATTGGGAGAAGGCAATTTCTGGTGGCAGAAAAAACATTAAGTAAAAATGCACATATAAAAAATAAAATTAGCTCAGGTGGCTGAGATATAGGTAAAGCAGAGGAAACAAAAGTCGGAAAAATATGGAAGACCAGGGTCCAGGGAGCCTTGAATACAGGCCAGACTAAGGAGATTGGGATTCTGTTATTGAGCAGATAAGTCTTAGAAATTGTAGGTGCCTGCGGCATCCTCTTCTTTATTCATATTTACTTCCGATTTAGTTAACTAGCCTTCCAGCTTCACTTCTGCATCTCACAACCTTAAATTTTGGTGTACAACCAGAAGCATAACCAATAGGTTACATAAGAAAGGACCTCTTGTGAGAACTGGCTCACGTGTTTGTGGAGGCTGAGAAGTTCCACAATATGCTCTTTGCAAGCTGGAAAGCCAGTAATGTAATTCAATCTGAATCTAAAGACCTGAGAACCAGGGGAGACAATGGTGTAACTCTCAGTCTAAGGCTGAAGGCATAAACACCTGGGGAGGTGGTGCTTCATTCCCCAGAATCTGGAGCTGTCCAGGGGCAAGAGAAGATGGATGCCCAGTTTCAGAAAGGAGAGAAAATTCTCCTTTTCTCTGCCTTTTCATTCTATCAGGGCCCTCAACAGACTGAATGATGCCTGACCATGTTGGTGAGGGTGAACCTTCTTTATTCAGTTTGCTGATTTAAATGCCAATCTCTTTCAGAAACACTCACAGACACAGTGAGAAATAATATTTTACTAGCTATATGAGTGTCTTTTAACCCAGTAAGTTGATACATAATGTTAACCACCACAGTCAGGCCAACTATTTCCTCTTCAGCATCAATCCTTCCAGCAGGGCTACAGTTATAAACATTGCAGCCAACCTACAAACCACCCTGCTGTAGCACAGGCTATAGTTTTCCCGCAAGTCCAATGCCTCTGAAACTACTTTGCAAAAAGTAATTTGAGGGTATCAAGGTGACGTTCAAATGACGTGCACTGATTAAAGGGGACTGTATTTCCCCATCACATCACCTCCTCCCTCACACACAAATTCTAATAATACCAGATAGTTCATTCATGTAAAAGGGACAAAATTCATCAGTCACTTTTTATTCTTTCAGTTCAACTTAAAATTTTTCCTGTGAAACTGGTATATCTGAGTAAACAGAGGAAAAACTATACTCCTTACACCAAAACATAAATTTTAGCCTTATTTGCTGCTTCCTGTTCAATTTCAAGATGATCTTCCTTACTGGATGGATACCTATGTCGATACTATTATTAATGATAATGATATCAAGCACTTATTCAATGTGTATACAGTGTATATTCTCTACATGATCTCATTTACTCTTCCCAGCAACATTTTTCTTATTTTGTAGATGAGAACATTTATGGATAAATAAGTTACTTCCCCAAAGTCACATAGTAGTAAATGGAAAAACTGTTTTTCTGCCCAGCACTGATTCCAGAGCCTAAATTGAAAACACTGAGCTCTGACCTATGTTACTGCCTCTCATGAAGCCAAGCAGCCTCCACTCCTTCAAGTGAAAGGTCCTTTTTGATTTCGTACATTATTTTGGATGGGGTATAGAAAAGATCATGTAGTTGCCAATATGATGGTGTATTGCCCTTTCCTTTTCACCTTTTATTTTCTTGGAAATTATTTAAATATTACAGAAAAAATTGATGTGGAAAATGACATTTTTCTTTGGGTTGTAATAAACATTATTGCTTAGGTTTTTTCATTAGCACTTTTGAATAAGCAATTCCACCACATCCACAGGTAGTTTTCACCTGTCTTATGGAAATATCCTTGCTCAGAAAATGCCTTATCCAAGGTCGTGTGTCATGTGACTGAGCCAACTCTATAAGAAAAAGGAAATAATTTCTATGTTTTAGCTTTTCATACTCTTTACTTAAGGCAGTTATAGTTTTTGATTGTTTTGATAGGACTCATATAATAGTTACATATTTATTCTTCAAGAAATAGTAAAGTCCTGAACTCTATATTTTGGGAAAATGTATGCCAATTTGATGCTTTCAAAACAATGATGTTGAGATCATCTTACATTTGGTTTTCCTTCTGCTGTGGACTGAATGCTTGTGTCTCTCCCCAGAATTCATATGTTGAAATCTTAACACCAAAGGTGATGATATTAAGAGGTAGGGTCTTTGGGATGTGTTAAGGTCATCAGTGTCAGGCCCTCAGAGGTAGGATTAGTGCCATTAAAAATGAGGCTGCAGAGAGCTACCTTTCACTTTTACCATGTGAAGACACAGCAAAAAGATGGCCGCTTATGAACTAGAAAGCAGGCCTTCACCAGGAATTGAATCTGCAGAGACTTTGATCTAGAATTTCCAGCCTCCAGAACTGTGAGAAATAAATTTCTGTTTTTTATAAGCCACTCAGTTTATGGTATTTTGTTTTTGTTTTTTTAGACAAAGTCTCACTCTGTTGCTTGGGCTAGAGTGCCGTGGCATCAGCCTAGCTCACAGCAACCTCAAACTCCTGGGCTCAAGCAATCCTTCTGCCTCAGCCTCTTGAGTAGCTGGAACTACAGGTATGCGCCACCATGCCCAGCTAATTTTTTTTCCTATATATTTTTAGTTGGCCAATTAATCTCTTTATATTTTTAGTAGAGACAGGATCTCACTCTTGCTCAGGCTGGTCCAAACTCCTGATCTTGAGCGATCCACCTGCCTTGGCCTCCCAGAGTGCTAGGATTACAGGCGTGAGCCACCGCGGCCGGCCAGTTTATGGTATTTGGTTACAGCAGCCCAAATGAACTAAGACAATCCCATTGCCCATGTTATTTTACTATTTAGAAGGTAAAGGATTGTTCTATTTGTGTTTAATCTTCAGAAAGCAATTTTCTTATTTATGTAAGACTTAACCTAGTTCCTAAAAAAAAGAAAGGTACTTGTAAAATATTTACTTATATGTAAGGATTATAACAAAAATATTCATTTTTCTGTTGTGGATTATTTTAATCAGAATGTGATTAAAATCTGTAATCTTAGAGATACAATTTATTGGTACTAATACTTTAAGAGACATTGGTTATTAAAAAAGTAAACTGCATTATAGAAAGTTATATTCTTGTGGAGAAAGTATACAATGGAAATTTATAGAACAAATGCTTTTATTTGTACAATTTTATCATTAGAGATATGTGCACTGAATTTCAGAGTTTCTTAAAATTTGTCACTTTCAAATCCTTCAAATTTATTTTTCATATGGAAAAAGATGGACTCTACTCAATTGTGCAAAATCACTCAACTGGCTAATGGCTGAGTAGAAACAAAAAATCCTTGTTAGTTTAGCATTCTTTCTGTAATTCTTTATGCTAACTAAAATAGTTACAAATTAAACTAAAAGATATTTTCAAGTATAATATTTCAAATAAATAGAAAATTACATTGTACATTAAGATTCCTAAAGTCTCCAAGTCTAGAACACTCATTGGACATTGGACTTCATAGATATTTCAATTCTAAATCTAAGTAGCTGAGTTCTATTTTGCAAGTTTCTCTGGCTAACTTGTTCCTTATTTTTCTCACTTTTACATAGTTAGGGGTTGGATAAAATGAATTCTATTATGTCATCTAGTTCTAAAATGAATCAGTTCTGTGATTAATCAACCATCCACTTCATAGTTTGTATTCTCCATGAAGTTGAACTTTAATATGCCAAAAAAAAATCTATCTCTTTCTGTACAATTTTACTATTCCTGCCCTAGATTTGGTCTTTTCAAGTCTTTTGTTAAAATTATCTTTCTGACTTAACTTTCTATATTTCAATACATATTTTCTATCTCCATTGGATACCAGATCTCAGTGGTATTATGAATCAATAAGACATTTTAAAAGAGGTAGGAGGGTTGTTATAAATTACAAAGTTTATATTAATAAATAAGGTATTTTTTTAAAAAAGAATTATATCTATTATCATCATCATGTCAACAAATGACAACAATGACAAAAAGGAGGAAGCAACTCACGCATGCATGTGCACATACATATAAGCAAAAGGCTCGTCTTTCCCAAGACTTCTGAGATATTTTACATTCCTATGGATGTGGAAAGGGCCTGAGCAAGTGAACATGTAGTCTTTTTCTCAATAACAAATAGTGCAAATTAAATCCTACTGCAACAAAATATTTTTTTCCTCCTGATTGTTGCTATATTCCTTGGAAAGGGGAACATTAAGGCTTAAAAACATTTTTACTTGGAAAGTTTTAGTATAGTATTACCTTTTGAAATAGAATTTTACATAAAATACTTTCAAATGATGTTAGGAAAAAAGGTGATAATAATGTACTTGAAAATGTTTCCTTCCAGAAAATTATACACCAATTCAAACCATTATTATTACACACTGCTTAAAATTATCTTACTTTATCTGGAAAGTGATAAGTGATATTTTAAGTAATGTGATATCCAATTGTAGAATAAGAGTTGATTCTGGCCTTTCCTAATATCAAAGGGACTGTATTGGTATGTAAATTGCACTTACTATGTGCAAATTACATCAATGTGCCAGTAGTCTGTGATCTTCTGATAAGTGGATACTTTGCATGGAATTCTTATAATAATTTTTCAAATGATTCTGTTCCTTTTCAGTATCATATTTTTAATTCATAATGAGTTGAGAAATAAACCTAGATATAGTCATCAATCCTAGCAAATTCATCAGTGGGTTGTTTATGAATTTATCAGAAGCAATAATTAGGGGTAATCATTTCTAAATTTCCATCTACAATAATGCAGAAACTGAGTAACATTAATACATGGACATGAGCCAAATATGAAAATGGCATTTGTAAATAATTGCACCAGTATGAGGCTGCATGTGCAAATTATACTTCACTTTCTAAAAGATCCTTCTTAACAGTACTAGCACTTCTCCCCCTGGGACAATGGAGAAGACCTTCTGTGAAGGTCAGAAGGGCTGACCCACAAGAGAGAGGGAAGGAGCCAGGTGCTTGATCACTGTGAAGGCCAGGATTCCTCTGCCACCCTTGGGTGCCCCCTCCACTCCTCCATTCAGAGTAATTAGACTTCACAGAAAACTCATTGAATTTCTGTGGTGTTAAACCTAACAGAGGACAGCACCTAGTGTCACTTTAATCAACACACATAAGCACATACATATTCTTTATATTCATATGCAAAGCAACAAAGGAAATAAGGGCAAATATGGTGATTCAGGTGTCTGATATCTGATGTCTGATATCTCTGAAGAGAGAATGAAACATAATAAAGTGGAGAATTGAGGAAGTTATAACCCTAATATTAGCAGCTGCATCTATTAATTGATCTATATGCTGATCACTTGTTTATTAATCTACTCAACAATATTAAAATGAAGGCCTACCACTTGCCCTGTGTTAGCCACTGCAGATGGAGAGATGAACAACACAGACAAAAGCCCTGATTTTATCATGTCTGTGTCTTATGTAAACATCATGAAAAGATGGGGTAGGTATGATAGCCAAGAGGCTAAATAATTTGCCAAAACTAACGCAGTTTAAGAAGTGGTTAAACCCACACATTTTTGACCCTAAAGCTTTCAGCAACTCAGATATCTGAACATTTCAAATTAAAATAAATATTGGTTTTTACTTGTCCAAAAATTGCCTCACATGTTATTTGGATATGATAACATGGTCCATTGCATAGGTCCAGTCTTTAATATCAATACATTGTAATATTTGGTTCAAGTCTTTCCTGGAGAATATGATTCATTTAAGTCACAAAGTATATTTCAGGCCACAAAAATCTAAGGATTGAGAATATGATTTGACCTATGTATAATCAACACAATTTTGTATATTGTATCTAAACAATTGAGGAAAATTTTGACAAATTTTGAATTATCCAGATGATTCTTTTATTTTTTTTTTCCTTCCTGCTTAACATATGATCAAAGTTTGGCACCAATTTCTAAGTGAAAGCATAACTAGGCATAAATATAAACATGATAATCACTGGTAAATTTTTACCATTCATTGTATATAGATTACCTACTTTGAAATTGATTCCACATAGTACTGTAAAACCTTGTGTGAATATTGTCTCATACAGTAAGAAAATGGTTGAATATAACATGTGACAAAAATGTGAGCTGTAAATTAGAAAATAAAGTCTTCATCGATTTTCCATTGTAATTCAATTGTGATTTTGAGCAAGTTAAAGAAATTTTATGGACTTCGGCTCCATAATAGACTGTTGGTGGATGGCGTTTTCCCTTGACTTTCAGTTCTTTATGTAAAGCTGTTAGATTTCCTACCTTCATGTCAGATTTGACAAATGGTGCACTGAATGAAGCACTCAGACTACAAATGAGAAGTTAGTACTCCAGGAACAATTTGATGAGCTTAGAGAAAAGTCACACACCACTTTGTGTCTGTATATCCAGAGAAACTAATTAGTGAAAAGGTTGCCAGAATTATAATAATCTATTAATGCAGTTATTTTAAATATAAAACCTTGGTGATTTTAATTTCAGTTTGGTTGTAGTTATTTTTTAATTAATGGATAAGAATGATGAACTCTAGAGTTTCATCACTACTCATTATGTTTTACTCACTACTACAAAATGAAAATATTTCTAATAAAATGATCTTTAAAAAAGAAAAGAAAATGTCACCTAAAAAGATGTTTATATAATCTCTGATATTTTTGAATTTTGGTTTACAGTTAAATATTATATGAGCAAAGTAACATAAGCAAATAACATGTGTGACAGGTCATCTTGATTACTGTGTATTTTATTAATCCACAAAGGAATATCTTTCTCTAAAGGTATTAGTTTAGAGCAATGTTCAATCTAATAGATTTAATTATTTATCATTCCATTCTGTGTTAGTTTCTCTTATTGCTGTAAAAAATTGTCACAAATTTAGTGGCTTAAAACAATACAGTTTTATTATTTAACAGTTGTGAAGGTCAGCAGTTCAAAATGAGTCACAAGGATGCATCCCTTCTGGATTGGGAAAGCCTGTTGCTAGCCTATTTCAGCTTCTAGAGGTTCCCAGCATTTCTTGACTTATGACCCTGAATAAGTTCTATTTCTGCTTCATAGTCACATTGTTTTCTCTCTTTTGTAATTACATTGAATCTGCCCAGATAATCCAGAATACTCTCCCAGCTCAAGATGAGTAACTTAATTACATTTGTAAAATCCCATTTGCAATGTAAGGTAACATGTTCACGGGTTCTGAGCATCAGGATGTGGACATATTTAGGGTCCTGTTACACAGTGTACCACACCTTTGACTTGTGATATTTATTGAACACTAATTTATTTGAATGCACTGATGTTTAGATTATACAAAGTTGAAAAGGAACTGGATTCTGTTTTAAGAAGTTTATAACTAGGTAAGGTAATGCGTTAACTGTGATCATTTCACATTGTATACATATATCAAAACATCAAGTTGTACACCTTAAATATATATAACTCTACTTGTCAATTATACTATAATAAAGCTGCAAAATGTAAAAGAAAGAAAGGGATGATGGTAAGAGGGTCTTTAAATGCTTGAGGAATGATCATTTGAAAGTAGAAGTACTTTTGTTATATATATCTGCAAGGACAGTTAGAAGAAACACATGTAAACTGGAGAGAGTAATTTGACTCAAAATAAAAAATAAATTTTTGAAGATCAAAACCGTCTAAAAGAAGAATGGCATTTTTCAGAAGGACAGTATTTTGATAAAAGAGGATAACTACTTTGTTGTAGAATCACGCAGAGGCTTCAAACATCAGACGTATTAATATGTTTGAACTAGATGGCCCTGAATCTTTATTTTCTAAGATCTCCAGTTATATGATTCAGGGAAATCTTAGAAAGAATTGCAATAAGAATTCATATGAAAGGATAAGTAGGATTTAGACATCTTTAACTTAGGAGAGGATAATATCAAATCGAAAGACGAGCATGAGCCAAATGGAGCCAGAAGGGTGAGTTTATTCAATAAAGTCTCCTGACAGACCCTTCTGCTTCATGCGAAAGTGTGTGCACTGTAGTATTCAGGCATGTCTGAGGATGTCTGAAGAACTACTGAGCTAAGTCTGCTAAGTGTCTATTGTTTATTCACCTGAGAAACCAAGAAATATGGAAAAGGAATAAAAAAATATGGTTGCTCTGAAGTAACTAAGACAATTATTGCCTCAACTACCCCTCTTAGATTTGTTTTCCAATAATCCAAGAGGTTCTCGTGTTCCTACAGAGTAGAGGTCTGAGGAGGAGAAATACCCTTTCCCCATGTTTTATATTTCTGTGTGAGAAACATCAATTGATGTAATATTTTTAGCCTTTCTTCACCTCTCTACTCATCCTGCCTCAGGAAAAGAAAAGTGAATTTTATTGGTGCACTGGATGCAGAATTAAGCAAAGAAAGAAAGCCTAGTCTCTCTTTTTATATCACCTTCTCTTTATCATCTCTATCCCTCAGAAATCAGACATTCAGTTCTGTTTTCCCACATCAAATATTTTCCAAAGACACATCCCCCTATGAGAAAACCTATGATCTATTGGTACAACCAGTGTTAGGCTGAGTAATTCTTCCTAATTCTGGGGTTCAGTATTAAGAAGTTTCTTATTTTCATATACCCAAGGAAGTTTCTTCAGTATTAACTTTATCAGTAATAAAAATGTATTTTGAGCTCCATTTGGCTTACTTTCATCTTCCCAGTTGCTTCTGAACATGGGAGGGAGGAAAGAGGGGTTATGTCTTAGACTTTGCCGACATCAACAGTGATGAAGTTAGAGAAATAATGATTTGTAGCTATTAGTTGAATGCTTTGTCCAACTTCTGAGGTCTCATTTTATTCTTACCCTAAAACAAAAGATAATACTTGCCATCTATCTTGATGGTGTTTGGAATTGTTGAGATTGCAAGATTTTTAAGTATTTTTAAAGCCTACACATAAAAATATATACAGACTATTTTATGAAAAGTTAATCTAGTAAACAACTCAAATGTGGAATGGATTGGGTGGGGAACCTGTGGCCTTCTAATTTCAAAATTGTTCTTTTTTAAGCACCAAAGGAGGCAAGAAAAACATCATTCTCCATTGTACCCCTTTTAATAACAAGATTTGTTGTGTAAAATTTGGATTCAATCAAAAGCACTTAAGGACCTAGAAAGCCACAAGTGGCCTTAAGGCCTCAGGTTCTCCACCCTTTATTTTAATTGATTTGGGGGGTACCAGTAGAGTCTTTTTATATAGATATGTTGTAAAGTGGTGAAGTCTGGGCTTTTAATGTATGCATCACACAAGTAATGTACATTGTACCCAATAGGTAATTTTTCATCCCTTGCCATCCTCCCATCCTCCCTGCTTTTGAGTCTCCAACAGCTATTATTCTACTCTGTATGACTATGAATACTCATAGCTTAGCTCCCACCCCAAATGAGAGCATGTGGTGTTTGATTTTCTGTTTCTGAGTTACTTTACTTAGGCTAATGGCCTCTAGTCCCATCTAAGCTACTGCAAAAGACATTATTTCATTCTTTTCATGTCTGAGCCAATATTCCACGGTGTGTATGTGTGTGTGTATGTGTGTTTGCATACATATGTATATATGTATATATATCTTCAAAGATATTTTCTTTATCCACTCATTGGTTGATGGACACCAACCATTCTTTGCTATTGTGAATTGTGCTATGATAAACACACAAGTGCAGGTATCTTTTTGATATAATAACTTCTTTTCCTTTGAGTATATGTCCAGTAGGGGGACTGTTGAATTAAATGGTAGATCTGCTTTTAATTCTTTGAGGCATTTCCATACTGATCTCCATAGAGGTTGTACTAATTTGCATTCTCACCAGAAACCTATAAATGTTTCCTTTTAATGGTATCCATGCCAATATCTATTGCTTTTTGGCTTTTTAATGGCCATTCTGACGGGGTCATTATGGTTTTAATTTACATTTCTCTGATGATTAGTGATGTTGAGCATTTTCTCTTATGTGTGTTGGCCATTTGTATATCTTGCTTTGAAAACTGTTCATGTTTTTTGGTTTTTAATGGGGTAATTATTCTTTCCTTCATGTTGTTTGAGTTCCTTGTAGATTCAGGATATTAGTCCTTTGTCAAATACATAGTCTGTGAACATTTCTCCTATTCTGTAGGTTTTATATCTGTTGATTATTACTTTTGTTGTACATAAGCTTTTTTTTTTCTTTTCTAAGGTATTTTTTATATCATGCATAGGCTTTTTAGTTTAACCAAGTCCGAATTCATTTTTGTTGCATCAAGTTTTGGGGGTCTTAGTCATAAATTCTTTGGTTTGGCCGACGTCTGGAAGAGTTTTTCATAGGTTTTCTTCTAGAATTGTTATGGGTTTAGGTCTTACATTTAAGTTTTTAATCCATCTTGAATTGATTTTTGTATATGGTGGGAGATAGAAGGATCCAGTTCTTCTGCATGAGACTATCCAATTTTCCCTGCACTATTTATTGAATAGAGTGCTCTTTCCCCAGTGTATATTTTTGTCTGCTTTTTTGAAGATCAGTTGGTTGGAGGTATATGGCTTTATGTCTGGGTTCTCTATTCTGTTCCATTGGTCTATATGTCTATTTTCACACCGATACCATTCTGTTTGGGTTATATACGCTTGTAGCATAATTAGAAGTCCGTTAATGGCTCCAGACTTGTGCTTTTTTCTTAGGATGGCTTTGAACATTCAGGTTCTTTTTTGGATCCATGAATTTTAGGATTAATTTTTCTAATTCTGTGAAAAATGACATTGGTATTTAGACAGAAATTGCATTGAATCTGTAGATTGATTTGAGCAGTATCAGACCCACGTATTCTTTGTCCTCTCTTTTTACTTAACATTTAACCTCAAATTCCACTAGCCTGCTATTCAGCTATACCTATTGGAATTTAAAATTTTTCTTTCTTTAGATTTATGAAGAAGATAAGTTCATACCCACAGTATTTTCCCTTTTATTTCTAGTAAATCCTATTTCTTTGTGATAATGGGGAACATTGAGGAAAGGGAACATTAAATATCTTAGTGCTTTTAGTTCTGTTTTTTTCCTTCCTCATCATTCTCTCTCCTTCTTCCATCCTTTCCGTGCTACAAACCTGTGTGCTGGCCTTTCAACTCTGGTTCATTTATTCTAGGAATTTCCTCCCAGAGTCCTGGAGTACATTTAAAACCGTATCTATATTTTTATAATGGAAATAGGTTATTTTAGGGTTTTATGCAATTTCACCATGAGAAACAGATAAGATGAATTTGTAAGCACATAAGACAAAAATAAAATTCACTGCAGCATAATAAGCGAACATAACAAAAATTTCAATACTTTGAAGATAGCCAGGAAAAGCAAAGATAAAAATTAAATGCCACAGCTATGTTTTCTTTTTACACAAAATTTTAAAAACATGTTTATATGACACATGTGCCAGGTTATACTCTTTTATTTGCTCTAAAATATATGATTATAATGTTAAATAAGTCTCTATGGCAAAGAGAGACAAGTTATACTTAGTTTCATGACTCATCTTTAGGATTTAGACTCAAAATGAGAGAGAAGCTATGAGAAAATTTTCCAAATAGTCTTGATAAGTGAGAAGTACCGAAGGAGGTAGTAGGTATAAGTGTATGTGTGTGTGTGTGTGTGTGTTTGTGTGTGTGTGTGTGTGTGTGTGTGTGGAAAAGAGAGTGAAAATGGGATGAGACATAGCCATCTATATGCTAATGACTACCAAGTCTGTATCTTCAGTACGGATTTCTCTTCTTAGGTTCAATCTTGTACATTCACTTACTGAATTTCTCCACATGAATATCTGATGTGTCTCAAATTCAACAAATTTAAAACTTATTAGTATTGTTGATGAAATCCACCCCTCTCTTATATTCCTTCTCATCATTTCCCACAGGGATGTACAACAACCTTCTCCCTTGTCTAAGCCTCTCATTTTAGGCATTGAATGCATTCACCGTCTTGTCACCAGAGTGATCTTTGTGAACCACACATCTAATCATCTAATTTCTCCAACTTTTTCAGAAGTATTGTATTGTCCCAAGATAAATTTTATGTTCCTTAAAATGTCCACTGAAGTCCTGAGCATTTCTGGTTTCTGCTCATCTCTTTAGTACCCTGTACCTCCTCTCTGCCACCTCTACCACTCTCATGCTAATGTCTACTGTTCTGAATTGTACTAAATTTAGTACTAATATTATACTAAATCTCTATTGTACTAAATTTGTCCACTCTTTAAGATCTCTAGCTTCCAGAACATTAAATGTTTCCTACCTCCACCTCATCTAGCTAGTCACTACTCATTCTTACAATTCCACATAAGATATCATGTCCTCTGAGAAGCATTCCCTGACCTTATAAGTCTAGATTCAATCACAGCATTTGGTGTTATTACGTTATAGTCAATGTCAAAATCTATCTAAATCCTGTGTGCACAGAAAGCTGAGATGGTTGAGAAATCTTCTCCCCCTTTATGTTCTGAAAAGGACCATTATGCTCTGGCGTATTGCCAGATAAAACCTCCCTCTACCTATCCTTAATAATTCCCTTGTTTACATGCCTTCATTAGACATCCGGCCTCCTTTTCTTCCTTTGACTTGTTCTTCATTAATGAACACTCTCCCTAATGCAATAGCCTGAATAAAATTATCTCCTTGTTTGTCTGATATATTTTGTCTTTTACATTATGTGCTTTCTTTATAATATATATTATATGACTGAATTATAATTTCTTATTTAGTGGTGTGTGTGTGTGTGTGTGTGTGTGTGAATTTATTTTTAAATTAGATCCTAGAGGACTTTATCTTGGATTGGAAGAAATATGTATGACAGTGATGAAAGAGGATTTGATTGTTTTTAGCCTGAGAAACGATAATGTCATTTATTGAAATGAGACCAATTTAAGAAGAAATGGGATTCTGGGTTTGTGGAAGTGTTAGATAGATAGTTAGGTTCTCTAGCTCTTCTCTGGACAACGGTTTCCTGTTTTGGTGCTGTTTTGAGCAGTTGCTCCACCCGGAGAAAAAGGATAAGGGCGGGAACTCCATTTTGGTGCTGGCCCACCCTTAATCCTATCCCGAGCAACTGCTTCACCTGGAGAAGGAAGGAATACTTTATCAATCTAGGAATTCCCCAGCCCAGGCATAATAAGAATTAGAAAGTGACCTAAAGTAACCTAAGGGTAATTAATATGCCATTAGCTTGAAACTGCTTTGCAGTTCATCCCCCACCCCAGGTGGGCTTTCTTAGTGGGAGCTCCTACATGCAGATTGAATTTTTTGAGGACACCTGTTGTTCATTAACATCCTACACTTCCCAAGAGGCCACCTCCAGACTGAGCTAATAAAAGGAAACAATCCAAGAAGTCAGAAGAAGTGAGTGGTCAGTAAGCTGGTGAGTTGGTCTGTCTCCGCTCACAGAGACAGACCCATTTTACTCTACAGTAAAGAGCTGCTCTTGTGCAACTCCTCCCTGCCTAAGGTTACTCTGTCATTTTGGACTTGCTGGTGATTTTTCCAAGAAAGGAGTCAGAGGACCGGGATAATAGTCTGGACTTGACACTTTGGTGTGTCTGGTCATTCTTCGGCCAACAGCACACCAAGAACCGAGGGCAGACTTCAACCCTGACAGAGGTAGGAACAAGACTGTGTAGAAATCAAGACATTTTTATTCTTTTTAAATTAGTTAAATTCTGAATGCATATCCCTGGAGATATGGGATAGGCAATTGGATATACAAATGTGGTGCTTGGAGGAGAGAACCACACACTTTTCCCTAGTGAATTCTACTCTGCCTCACCTTCCTCAGGCTTAATTCCTTTGGAGTAAAACAATTGCCAGAGGCTTAAGTCCTCATGTTCAGATATTCTAAGAGACTGCTTTTAGGCTTAAAATTATATGGTCTGATAAAATATTTATGCCACCCTTCTGAACTGAGGAAGTAAGGATAGAAAGGAAACTCTTTCTCAGTTTTGAATACCACAAGTTATAATCTGATAGGCATACATAGAAGACCCATAAATAAAGTTCACTCAAATGACTCCTTGAGAGATTTTTTCCAAATTGTACTTTTTCAGTTCCTTAGAAATTTCATAGAATACTTTAGAAAGAAATTAATCTGAGTCTATTCCAAACCTTTCACACCTCTGTAATCCAAACATTCACAGTAATGCTTCTACCCTCTAGAAAATTTCTTATTCAAAAATGTCAGAGGTTAGAATAAAAAAATCATACAATAAAACTAAACAAAAAAAAAGTAGAAATAAGCATTTGGAGAAAGACCAGATGCCATCATTCATTGGGAAAGCATTAGGCTTCCGTCACTTGGCTATCAGAATGAAGGATAAAGTGAGAATAATGGAACGTGAGAAAGGCAGTGCTCCAATGAAAGCATCAGTTATTACTAAGCAGCACAGTGGAATAATTATTGAAATGGAAAGATTATTATTCATTTGGTTAGAAGATCAAAATAAGCATAACATTCCTATTAGCCTAGCATTGATGCAATAATTAGGTGCATGTTAAACTTTAATATTCTTTTTTAAAATTTCTCTTATCACTTGTCTAAACTTTTTGTATGAGTTTATTTTTATGTTCTGTTTGTTTGAATTGAAAGAAAGAACACCATAGTTTCTGCAACTTATTATTACAATACAGGGGTATTGTTATTATAGTAGACTGTATTATTATTACCACATATGAGCCATTATAGTATTGTTATTATTATCCAATATACGCTGTTCATCAGGGATCCACGTTACCTACAAATACGACCTAAAAACATTCTCAGGAATGTATCTCATCCATAACCCAGAAACCATCTGTTACTACTGACATCTATTCCAGCTCAAAACATGTCTCCACACTTTTAAATTCCTTCAATAATGTCCTTACTGCTTTAGCCACTGTTAACAACATTTCCCCACACACCAATTTTATCACATCTTGATATTGTTTCTATAAGGCCTTTGATCAAATCACTATCCTCTTAATAAACACACACACATACACAACACAAATACACTTTTTTTTTTTTTAAGACAGGGTCTCGCTCTGTTGCCAGGCTACGTATGGTGTAGTGGCATCATAGCTCACGGCAACCTCAAATTCCTGGGCTCAACTGATCTTCCTGCCTCAGCCTCCTGTGTATACCACCAAGGCCTGCTAACTTTTGTATTTTTTGTAGAGACAGAGCCTTGCTATGTTGTTCAGGCTGGTCTTGAACTACTGGTCTCAATCAGTCCTCCTGCCTTGGCCTCCCAAAGTGCTAAGATTATAGGCTTGAGCCACCATGCCTACCCCATACTGTTTTTAATTAAAGGCTTACAGGCTAAAGTATCAGCTCCTCATGGGGCCTTTAAAGACTACCGAATCTGGATCTGAAATATCTTTTGATGTTGTACATAATTATTTAGAGTTCCAGACCTGTACCTAGGCTAATCCATTATTTCTGTCATCTGAATGTAGCTTGTGTTTTTCATAAAGATTTCATCAGCATTTAATATTTTTACTTTAAATTTAGAAAGTTTTCCGTTCTTATGATATAAAATTACATGACATAAAAATGTGAACAGTGGAGAAAGGTTTTTAATATTTTGTAAAAGCCTCGAGAAGACTTTAGAAATAAAAGCAAGTTAAATATTTAATACTTATATGAATACATTGTATTGCTATTTAAAGTTCTTGAGGTTCCTCAAATATTCATTATTCTGGTACTACAATTTATTTTACACTGAAATGCTCTGGGTCAAGAGAATAGTTTGCAATGAGCTAATGAGATATATATACTTTATAATTTCACATTATAGTATACTAACTAAATCTTATATTTCCCATAGAAATCATGATGACATAATAGTATTTAATGACACAGCATAATATTACATATTTATTTATCACAAAATTTCTGTGTGGAAATACAAACTGATATTTTTAAAAGTCACATTCATGAGCACAAAGTTTCAAAAAAATCATTTTATAATCTGAAATATATTGATATTAAACTAGGTATAAATTATTTTGAGATAAACTTAGCTAAAATATCTATAAAATGATATTAATTACTCTTAAAAATTAAAAATTTTGTACTAGAATGCTTTAACACTTTTAAAAATAATATTTGGAATTTTAGTGTTCCAGAAATGCAATTTTAATGAATTTGGAGAATGTGATTTTATATTTCAAATATGTGTATACTAAAATATAGCTATTTGTTAAATCAATAGTTTATTATTATATAACTAAATGAATACTAAGCACTGAAAAGTATATTTTAACATTATTTTTTTCACTAAGTTTAGATAAATATTATACATGTTTTATACAAGGCATGCCACAAATGTACAACTGAATTTCTACACTGGAAAAATTTTTTAAAGATAGTTAAAAGAAAAGACATATAAATGGAATAATCTTTCTAACAGGATTACTTGGCTCTATAGTGAGTATAATTGAAGCATTGCCTAGCAATAACAATGGCTGAAGATGATATTATAATTGGAAATTTAAAATTTGGACTTTTTTATGATTAATAGTTTTAAAAATTATGTATGGAATGATTTATCCAAACCCTAGAGAAATCTAGGCAAAATAACTTGATATCTCAAAAAACATCTGTCTAAAATTTCATTTCATTTCTTCCCTAACCATAGGGCTAGTCAATGAACAAGACAGACAACTATAGGGGCCAAGGGAAAAATTTCCCCTTCACTCTCTGAACATTTGCTGAAAAATCAACTCATAAAAGGCAGATTAATTAAATAAAAGGCATACTAACTTTGTTAATGTATATACAGGGAGCATCACAGAGTGATTATCCAACCCTCCAATGGGGTACAGAAGCTTATATCTACTATCTTTGTTCCTGAAATTTTGGTACTTGTTCCCAAGGTTGAATTACTGAAAACGAAGAATGAGGACAAGTGGTTTGAGGAAAGAGAAAGAGAAGTTTATTAATTTGCCAGCAAATGAGGAGGGTGGCAGACTAGCATCTCAAAAGACCACCATCCTGCCTTAAAGCAGAACAACAGGGCTTTTTAAGTGCATAGGGCAGTCTACATGACCCATGTAACATATCATGGCTTTGGGTTATTGATATTTAGCTATAACTGGTGGTTTCAGTTGATCTTATCTCTGGTGATGACAATTTTATGACCCTTGCCCAGACTATTCTGTTGAGCCATTTTCTGTGGTTTAAGATACTAGGAAACAAGGAGCAAAGGACATTTTTCTGCCCCTTTGATTAGTGGCCTCAGAAAGGAATGCATGTTTTAATTCCCAAAAATGTGGGAGGTTTTAAAGAGACAACTCTTAAAACATTTCCTTGCCCTTTTTTAGACTTTTACCATCTTGAGGTTACAGGAAGAATGGGAGCTTGAATCATGGCAAACCAGTTATGACGACAAAGCAGGTTGTCATGGGAGTGAGAGAAGAGGAAGCTTGGCTAAGAAAGGTGGTCTCTTGTCATGTAGATGAAACTTCACATGTAGGAGTTCTCAGAGAGAATAAATAAATGGTAAATCTTTCTTTCAGACCTTTAAAGGTGTCAGACTGTTAATCTTTCCTAGGTCCAGACAAAGAAAGGCCTGGCTGCATCAAGTAGGTTTTTTTTTTTTTTTTTTTTTGAGACAGAGTCTCACTCTGTTGCTTGGGCTAGAGTGCCGTGGCATCAGCCTAGCTCACAGCAACCTCAAACTCCTGGGCTCAAGAGATCCTCCTGCCTCAGCCTCCCGATTAGCTGGGACTACAGGCATGTGCCACCATGCCCAGATAATTTTTTTTTATGTGTATGTTTTTTAGTTGTCCTGCTAATTTCTTTCTATTAGTAGAGATGGGGTCTCGCTCTTGCTCAGGCTGGTCTCGAACTCCTGAGCTCAAACCATCTGCCGGCCTCAGCCTCCCAGAGTGCTAGGATTACAAGCCTGAGCCACCATGCCTGGCCATCAAGTAGATTCTTTACAGATGCAAATTTTCCCCATAAAAGACAGTTTTGCAGGGTGACTTCTGTTTGCTAGTTCTCTAACAACCATCTCAAAATATGTTAAAGAAATATATTTTGGTATAAAGTATTTTGATTTCCTTCACTACTCAAATTGGACTCTTAAACTGTAGACAATTTCCCTGTTCTACTGTAACAGTAGAAGGGAAAACATAACTCATTTGGCTTCTGACCCCTGTGGTAATATTCTTAAGTTAAAAGCATCTGCATGTAGGCCAGCTAATTATATAATCAATTTGTTAATAGTATGTAGTTCAACGCCAGAAGAAAGACAGTAACTGTCCCTTTCCCAAAACTAACTCCCGGGGAAATAAGGAAAATATACATACAGGTAACAATGCTATGTTAAAGATTTATAGAAACACTGTGACCTGATCCATGCCCTCCAAAGTTAGCTGACCAAGAAGAAAGAAATTTTATAACCTCAAATCCTCACCGATGCCCAGATGTCTGTGGTCCTTTGTTGCCTCTTGCAATTCACCTTCCCTTACCCCTTCCCTTAACATAAAAAGGAGCCTAAACTTCATACTAATGTAACGTGTTTCTTTAGGACATTAGTCCACCATCTTCTGAGTTTGCTGGCTCTCTGAATAAAAATCACCTTCCTTGCCCCAACACTTTATCTCTTAGCTTATTGGCCTCCCTGCAGCAAGTGACATGAGCTTGGATTCAGTTACATTTTCTAGAATAACTGTTAATATTATTTGTAGTTTATAAAGTGTAATGCAGCTCACTAAGTGTTATGTAATACTAGGGGAAGTAAAAAAAATCTTGTTAGTCTACATTTTCTAAAACATGTATCATACATTCAATTCAAAAACCTAATAGAATATTCCTTATATCATTTGATGTAATCAGACGCCCGTACTTGACAGTCATAAATATTATTAATGCATTGTTAATATCTGAGATAATTACTCAATATAAATGTAATTTATATATATTCATAAGTAATATAAGAGAATAATAAATTAAGACTAATAAATTTCTCAAGATCTCAGAATTATATTAGCTATTTAAGTAATTTCTTATTAACAAGAGAAATAGAAATACAAAAAATGAATTTATAAAAATCAATTTAAGTTAGGTATAAGAAGGTGATTGATTATATAGTTAATAATTTTTCAATGGCTTCTATGGAACAGAAAACATTAACTAGTATATATCTTTTTCAAATAATTAGTAAGGCATCTGAAAAGGTCATAATCTCACTAAAAGAGGCCCGCTGAATATCGAATTCAAACTCCAGGCCAATGTTCTTTGAAAACAGACATCAAACATTTAGAAAATATATATTACATATTATTTATGGTTATAAACAGCATCACTGGTGCCACTTTTACATTTCTATCTCTTAAATCACACTACCTCTTAATTGATGATTCTGCTCTCATGACTTAGCATACTCATTTATTTTATGATTTATTCTTCCATGGAGATGTGCTGAGAAAAAAAATTCTAGACACAAAATAAATTCAAAAGAATTATTTAGAAAAATGTTGTATTATATATATATTGTATCAGTTTTTATCATTTTAAGGTTTACTTTCTTAAAATATTTTTCTATTCATGGCAGTAATATGTGCTCACTATAGAAATTTGAGAAATATAAGAAAAAAGTTACACTAATACACCAGTACTAGCTTAAGTCAGTGAGAACTACCTTTTACATTTTGATGTAGATCCATTAATATTTTATATGTATATCCAAATACACATTTTACTATACACATTCTTTAGAGATATAGAATCATAGCATACTTTGACAACCCAAAATAAGTGCCTGAGTCAGAGATCTCACTCAATGGAGGTTTATTAAGCCAAAGTTTGAAGAAAAACAAAAGCCACACACATATCTGTGTTTCCAAAGAGGAATTTGGGAACTGTGTATTTCAAAGGGAGATGGCATGCAGAAGGAAAAAGGAGGGGAGGGGTGAGTAATGAGGCACATGGCTACATTCTTATGAGGCCCAGGAAATCTACATTTTACATAAGTTAAGGTGAATGCTCAAAGAGAAAAAGGGAGTAAAGCGAAAATCAATTATGCACATGCCCCTGGGTAGGTGGAAAGAATGATTGATCTTGCCCTGTCTCTATTCTGCACCTGGGAAGATAAACTTGTAATCAACATTATTAGTGTGAAATTTAACCAGACTTTAGTTTTAGGAGCTAGACTTAGCCTGCAGACACAAAGTTACAAGTTGCATATCCTTTTTTATGGGAGGCCAGCAAACAATTTCCTTATGAATAGTCTGTGGGGACAGTCCTTGGAGATGCCTGAGGCCTTTTACTTTTCCACAAGGATTGAATTGATGCATAATGTTAATAATAGCTATTCATTTGGAAGGGGGTGTTGCTTGAGTCAGATTCCAGGCTTGACCTTCCCTTTTGCATAAGGAGTTAGGTGGGTCCTGAGATTTTTATTTACCTTTACATTCCCCACCCTGTTCTTCAAAATCTTTCAGATAAAGCATAGTTGAAGGCATGAGTTCATGGTTGTACATTTTATCTAATCCACTCTACTAGAAAAGCTCATTCTTAGGAGATCGTGTCCCACAAGAGAGGAGAGAAATAAATCAAAAAGAACTGATGCCAAATTGTAGACAAATAATAAAAACCCAAAAAATAACGAACAAG
The DNA here is from genome assembly GCA_963574885.1 of Lepilemur ruficaudatus. Lineage (NCBI taxonomy): Eukaryota > Metazoa > Chordata > Mammalia > Primates > Lepilemuridae > Lepilemur > Lepilemur ruficaudatus. The sequence continues at coordinate 7,846 of CAUYRT010044497.1, read as the reverse complement.
GCTAGAATCTAATAACAGATGTACCATAGTTTCTTGTGAAAAATGATTGTTTTCTCTCTCTAGTTTCTCATTTTTACCAAGGATAAATCATTGTAGTACCAATTTATTTGCAAGAGAAATTTTATTCTTATTATAGTTTGCCTGATAATTTGTTTGAAGTGTGACAAGAATAATAATTGGCCACATAGGCTTTGGTGAAACTTTTTCGTAAGGAATCCACGTTAGACTTTCAAAAGCCTCTCAAGCCAAGCCAAGGATTTGCCATCAGACTGTCTGCAATGCCCGTATAAATTGGGCAAATCCCTCTTTTCCTGAGGTCCAAAATAACTTGGGATTCTGGGACCTGTCAGAAAGTGACATTATTTACTTACCACAAATCAAGAAACCCTATAAAGAACAAAACATCAGGCCAGTCTTTTCAAAGGACTTTTTATCAGCTCTATAAAGTCAACTTTAATTCCTCTAGATAGTCTGGGCACATCTGAAACCATATCATTCCAATCAAAGCCTTGGAAAAATAACCAGTGTCTCCAATTGTGTCCTGTTATTTTTTTAAAAAGCAGATGCTTATTGAACTTTATACAAATAACTATATTGTCATACATTAAGAATACACCCAGTTTCCAAATTCTGGAGAAATTAAGTAGGGGCAAAAATAATTCAAATTTTCCTCATAAAAATATACATTACTAATTTGTTATAAGCTACAAATGACTCAAAAAAAGGAAAAAAATGTCTTGACTTCTGGAAAAGAAAGCATAAAAAGAATCAGCAATGCTTCAAACAAAAAAGCCATTAAAAATTATTTCAGTTTTCCATAAGTTTAGTCCCATATAATTAAGTTTTGTTCTGCTTGCAATTGGGTTATCAATTCTCATGAATGCATCAGCTTTTAATTAACGTCTTGGCAGTTTTCCTAGTCCAAATAGTATTGTCATGTTTCAGTCAGAAATGTCAGTTCTTGGCGCACTCATGGCTGAAGAATGACCAGACACACCAAAATAAGGCAAGCATCAAAATAAGGTTTATTGAGGAGAGAAAGATAGCATTATAGAGCAAGGGCAAGATACAGGTTTACAGAGCATGATACATATGCCACAGATAACCAGACCCATTGTTGCAGTAAAGGAAGAGCAAAAGGAAGGGCCTGGTTATGGTCTGTGTCTTGTTCTATAGTACCGGGATTGGGACCTCACTTGTGGTTCAGAGGTCACCATGGAACCACTTTGACTGGACAGTTGGGAGTTGCATGACCTGAGTCTTACTACACATTCTGGTTGTTCTATGTCACTTTCCGGACTCTATCATACCTGTGCTGCCTGCCCCATGGACTAGAGAGTCCTCTGCATTCTTTTGCAGTTGGTAAATTCTGATTGGCAGATTCATAGCGTGTTCCTGCGCTACCCCAGATATGGCAGTTGCTAGGGACAGGATTAAAGTGGGGCAGGACAAAGATAGAGGCCTGGGGCCCACCCTTGTTCTTCTTCCCAGGTGGGATAATTGCACCAAGGCACAACACCCACTTTCATCCCGAGGAGACCTAGAATCCCTTGCTATCTACCTAACAGTATGATCTCCAAAATTATCAGAAACCTATATTCAAGAGCACTTATCAGGCCAGGCGCAGTGGCTCACACCTGTAATCCTAGCACTCTGGGAGGCTGAGGCCAGCGGATTGCTCAAGGTCAGGAGTTTGAAACCAGCCTGAGCAAGAGCGAGACCCCATCTCTACTAAAAAATATAAAGAAATTAACTGGCCAACTAAAAATACATAGAAAAAAAATTAGCTGGGCATGGTGGCTCATGCCTGTAGTCCCAGCTACTTGGTAGGCTGAGGCAGGAGGATCGCTTGAGCCCAGGAGTTTGAGGTTGCTGTGAGCTAGGCTGATGCCACCACACTCTAGCCCGGGCAACAGAGTGAGACTCTGTCTAAAAAAAAAAAAAAAAAAAAAAAAAGAGTACTTGTCACAGTCCTTTCTATAAAGAAGCAAATTTTGGGCCAGGTAAAAACTGCTTTTGAGAAGAGTCAAAGTAAAACAGTAATTGTCTGTGTATGACAAAAAGTCTTGGAATAGCCATGATTAAAGAGACAATTGATAAAGAAATTTGGTTATTTTTGTGACATACAACAACAACTTAACATAAATAATCTTAATTATTACTGAGAACATATATCAAGATACATCAGACTTTTCAGGAAATTTCATACAATTTTGGAACACATATTCATAATATATTTATACAAATAATAACCCCAAGAATGTTAAATACCACTTCATATTTGACAATGATTTCTATAATTTTATAAACCAAATAAGCCAGATATGTCTCTCTTGCACTTCTAGGAACCCTATTATGATTTAAAGTTTTGATTTTGGGAAGTTTGTCGAATATCAAAGATTTAAAACACTTAATATCACAAAATGGGGTCACAGGTCATTGTAAAATAAATCATTCCTTTAACTAAGGCAATAATTCAAAGAGTTTAAAGAGAAAACAACTTTTATTCCTTTATAGACAGGAGACTCAGTTTCTCAAACAAGCATAAGACCTAATAAAGATACCATCAAGTAAACAAAATCTGTCTCTCTCCCCTCATTTTTTGCAGTTTACACAGAAGGTAAACAAAAATTTTTTACAATCTCTATTAATAGTATATGAAAATCTTGTTCAAACCAAATTTTATGTTTATGTTAGTGTATTGTTAATGTTAAAAGCTAATTTTAAAAAAACTTTATAAACTTACTCCTTTTTTTTTTTTTGGCTTGCCAATTTTTATTTAGTTTTCTGGCATCAATTTAAGTGCTTTTGAATTAAGGAAGACTTCCTGCATCTCTATTTATGCATATTGTTTTTTTTTTTTTTCTTTTTTAGGACAGGATCTCACTCTGTCGCCCCAGGTAGAGTGCGGTGGCATCGTCATAGCTCTCTGCAACCTCAAACTCCTTCACTCAAGCGATCCTCCTGCATCAGCCTCCCAAGTAGCTGGGGCTACAGGTACGAAGTGCGACTCCTGGGTAATTTTTCTATTTTTATTAGAGCTAGGGTCTTGTTCTTGCTCAGGCTGGTCCTGAAATCCTCAGCTAGTGCAATTCTACTGTCTTGGCTTCCCAAATGCCAGGATTACAGGTGTAAGCCACCGTGCACAGCCTCTATTTATACATATTTTAATGCCTTGTTATTGTCACTTACAGAACTTTGTGGTGTAACTATAGGGCTTATATAATTAAATATTTAATATATAATGTATATTGTTATACTCTAGCACGGCAAACACATATTAAACATATATGTTTATGTTATGGGCATGCAATAGTAAGTGAAAGATACACAGTATTCCCTCACTATTGCTTGTCCAGTAGTTACCAAATAAACCTATCCAATCTTAATCAGTTTCATCACGAGACTTGGGGTGACAAAATGAGACTCTGTCTCAAAAACAACAACAACAACAACACCAACAAAAATATATGTATTACTGAGTTCCTAAAAACAAACAAACAAAAAAATTTTTATAAACCTCTTATAATCTTTTGCAATTTTTTACCATTCTTTCTTTCCCAACTTAATATATCCATTTAGTTTTATCTATGTCTTTTATTTATTTAATTTTAAACAATCCTTAAAACCTCTAAACCAGACAAAATTTCTTTTCTTTTAACAAAAAACACATCCTTATATATTTTTATAACCTTTTTTAAACTAAAAAACACATCCTATTTTTATATACTTTATATATAAAATTATTTCTTTTATATCTAGTAGTTTTTAATTTGCATATATTAATTATATTGTTAACTCTCAGTAACCCTTACTTTTAGTAATAACCTAGGAAGTTAATGTAACTTTGAACTGTTATTATTCTTCAATTTTTTATTAGCAGTTCTAAATATAGTTAACTTTCCATATCATGTAAAAATAAGCTGCCAAAGTATATGAACTTAAACTTATGTTTCCAAAGTCTTCTAACTTAAACTTATATTTAATAATGATTTCAGTATTTCAATTTATCTAAAAATGACTCAGAAATTTTATGATTATTAATTGTTAACATAACATGACTTTAAGATTATAAATTACTGAAAAGAATTTTGAAACTTTGACACAATTAAAGGGTAATTAAACATTACCCTTGCTAATGTTTTCCTCAGTCATTCTGGGTCCCAAGTAACCATGTGGCACCTAAGGATGAGTATGAAGGGCAGGGTCCCTCTTGGTCCTGAATTTATATATCAAGCATAGAGTTTGGGACTGAGGACAAAGCTGTGGGGACAATGTCTAGCCCTTCCCAGCCTGATGTTCTATTCCACTGGTCCATTTCTGCATCAAGAGCCAATGTGATTTTCCCTAATATTGTCCTTTCAGTGTGTTCCCATGCAGCACTCTATTCATTCTATCATATTATCTATCACCACATCACTGTTATTTTGTATTTTCTTACCACCTTTTATCACCCTAGCCTAGACTTTGAACTCCATGGGCACAGAGACTTTACCTATAGTGTACGTTAGGCTAGTATCTGAAGCAGACTAGTCATAAAAGTATATTTATTGAATATTAATATCTGAGAGGTAAAGACTTTGTAAGTTTTCTTTTCAAAATTTTATAAGGTTTTTTTTCCCCCTCAAATTTTAGTATTATTTTTTTAAGCCTACTTCCAAAAGCTTCAGTGTGATTTTGCCTGGTGTAATATTAAATGTAAGGATTCAATTGAGAAAAATGTATGACTTCCAATATTTATTTTTTCCATTCAGAAAGGTTGAATGCATATTTGAGACTTCATTTAGACTTCTCACTGAAATTTAACATTTTTCTTCATATACATCCTGCATGTTTCCTGTAAAATGTATCACTTGGTACTTATTATTTTATAAGTGAAATCCTTTTCAGTTAAATTTCTCAACTAGCAATTCCTAGTAGATTGAATTCTTATTAACTTTCACAATTTTGTATTTTATTTTCATGGAGTTTCCAGATGTGCAATTGTATCTTAAGTACATATTTTATATTGGTTTAATTTTTCTGATATTGATTATTCTGATTTTTTATTGCCTTATTACATAGGTTAGTATTTCCAGAACATTTTGAACATCATTAGTGAGCATTTTTTCTATTCTATTTTTTTTTATGGAAATGACTTTAAGGTTTCAATATAAAATTGAAATTTGGTTCTTTGAGATAATTTTTTATCATGCTAAAGAAATTTTATTGTATTTCTAGTTTACACAGAGATTTCTCAAAATACTGAGTTTGAATCAATGTGTTCATTGCTTATTTTAAGTATTCAAGGCTACTACAGAAGTCGATATAGTCCTTTCTATAAAAAATGTCTTTCTGTCCTCCTAGAGAGGAAGAAGAAAAAAGCGGAAAGGTTATGGGCAGCCACTGTTGCTGACTCTTAATCCAAGGAAAGTAATCAGGACCCCTGATACTCTGATATACGAAGCTTCTATAGTGGAATTTACAATTTCCTCCATTATATCATCTGAAATTTAGTTGTATCAAAATTTTTGAGTGCCTCAAATCACTTTGCATGCATTGTCATTAATAATATCATGGACAATGTATGCTGATTAATCCAACATAATATTTTTGTTGTATATCAAAATTAAAAGACTTTTAGAAAGGTAGAAGTCAGAGGAGGGCATGGATACCAAGGACAGAGCTGTGATCCAGTATGAGATTTGAGTTGGAATGCACTTGAACACCCAATGTATCAGTGATCCTTCCAGTATCCCTTTCATCTTTTTTTTTTTCTTTCTTTTTTTTTTTTTTTTTTTGAGACAGAGTCTCACTCTGATGCCTGGCTGGGCTGTAGAGTGCCGTGGCGTCAGCCTGGCTCACAGCAACCTCAAACTCCTGGGCTCAAGCGATCCTCCTGCCTCAGCCTCCCGAGTAGCTGGGACTACAAGCATGCGCCACCATGCCCAGCTCATTTTTTCCATGTATTTTTAGTTGGCCAATTAATTTCTTTCTATTTATAGTAGAGACGGGGTCTCGCTCTTGCTCAGGCTGGTCTCGAACTCCTGACCTTGAGCGATCCTCCCGCCTCGGCCTCCCAGAGCGCTAGGATTACAGGCGTGAGCCACCGCGCCTGGCCTCCCTTTCATCTTTATTGGTCTATTCCTGCGATATGCATGAACTTCTGCACTTATACCTGTCCTTTCTTAGATAATGTACACATATGACAAAGCAAAGACCCATTTCCACCATCTGTGTTATTATTTTTTTATTTATTATTTCAGGAAATATATTTGAGAAATTTGTACATGTCAGGTCATTTTAGACTTTGGGGAAATAATTATGATGGAGTTAGATGAAGTCCTCAGAACTAGAACTTCATTTCTAGTGGGGAGATTATAGATAAAATATTATATAAATAAAGAAGAGAATTTGGATAATGAAAACTGTGATGCAAAAAAATAAAACCCTACAATGTTATAGATTGTAACTGAACAGCTATTTTAGATTCATGAAAAGAGAAGGACTCTAAGGAGGAGAATCTAAAATTCCACCATGAAAGACATTCTTTTGATTAAGATATTAGTCTCTGAGAGTGTTCAGAGTTCTAGGCTGTGTAAGAAATAAAGCTAATATAACCTCATATCAATTTCTACTCAGGAGATTAAAACTCTGTCAGAGGGCAGAGGTGATTTGGGATAAATATGGGTGGGCAAAAGCAGAGGACCCTGAAAATAAAAACTAAAATAAGTAAAGGGAAGCAAAGTACAAAAAGGACAGGGAAGACAAATTTCAACTATTTCACAATTTTTCTCAGAGCTGACATTCAGGAAAACTTGAAATGTCAACACAGTATGATTAGTAGAGTTTCTATTCATTTCAACCATTTATAAGATGTATAGCAACAGTGCCTGAACAGTGTTCTGTTTAATACATGGTATTAACGGTAACAGCTACAGGAGTCCTAGAGATGTTACCTTTACTGTTGCTGCTGCTGCTACTACTACATACTATTGGCATGGATATTATTCTAAATATTACAACCTATAGCAAAAGCTTTTATCAAAACGTAAGGAAAAAAATCGTACACTTGATAGAGAACTCCTTCACTAAAGAAATACTTGCCTTTCAAATTCAATTGTCTCTATAATATGCAAACATTTTTTACTTCATGGCAGTATTGAGACACTGAATTAAAAATCAATGTAGGCTGTGAACTTATAGGAGGCTGAAGGTATTATGGTTTATACAATTTTTAATTTCATCACATTTAATACAGCACTTTGTATAAAAGCAAAGCCTACTGTAACTGAAAGCATCTAGCCATTGTTAATATAACAAAAATGGTTTGCATGACATCAATGTGACCTGGAAGCCAAGGAGAATGTACTGTAATGCGCGTGCGTGAACAATGATGACTTCACCGTACTAGTCAGTGGGGCGCTACATGCTGTTGGGTGAGCATGGATACTGTAGGGCTGTTGCATTCAAAATGACTGAGCAAGTAGAGCAATGAATCTGCATTAAATTTTGTGTTAAGCGTGAACATTCCTCCACAGAAACTATTCAGATGATTCAGAAGGTTTTTCAGGGACGATGCAATGAGTGCAGCACAAATAAAAGTTTGGCATAAATGCTTCAAAGATGGTTGAGAATCTGTTGAAAGTGGTCTACATTCTGGAAGGCCTGCAAAAAGCAGAACACCTGAGAATGTTGAACGTGGACAGGTTAGGTTAAAACATGTTGGGAGAACTGTGTGAGGTCCCAAGGTGCCTACTCTGAAGGGGGCTGAGGTGTCATTGTCCTTGTACAGTGTTTCTTGTATCTTGTACCTTCTTTAATAAATGTCTCTATTTTTCATATTACATGGCCAGATACTTTCCAG
>CAUYRT010044496.1:0-40608 GCA_963574885.1 Lepilemur ruficaudatus | reverse complement strand
ATTTTTAGTAGAGACGGGGTCTCACTGTTGCTCAGGCTTGTTTTGAACTCCTGACCTTGAGTGACTGCCTCGGCCTCCCAGAGTGCTAGGATTACAGGCGTGAGGACGTGCAGTGTTTGAGGCCCTTGTTTAACTAGTGCTAGAGATAGCAGGCAATGTTTGTTTTCACCTAGGAGGAAAATAAATTATTTTTGAAGAGAATCAGGATTAATCTTGTTTAGAAAGCTGTGGAAAGCAAGAGTAGTTGGTATGTTAGTATGTTAGAAACAGCAATTTGGATCTTTATCTCATTGCTTTGGTCAGTTTGATCAGTTGATTTTTTTTTTTTTTGAGACGAGATCTCTCTCTGTCACCAGGGCTAGAGTGTAGTGGTATTATCCTAGCTCAAATGCAGCCTCAAATTCCTGTGTTCAAGTGATCCCCCTACCTCAGCCTCCTGAGTAGCAGGGACTATAGGTGTGCGCCACCATGCCTAGCTAATTTTTTTACTTTTTTGTGGAGGTGGGGATTAGCTCTTGCTCAGAGGCTGGTTTCCAACTCCTGGTCTTAAGCAATCCTTCCGCCTCTGCCTCCCAAAGTTCTAGGATTACAGGTTTGAGCCAGTGCATCCGGCTAGTTGATTTTTTTTTAAATATATCTAATGCATGTGATAACACCAACGTCTTCTGTCTGATATTAGCAGCTGGTTTTTCTTTAGTTTTTCTTCTTTTAATAGCCCTAGAGTCCCCCAAATATGAACATTCCTCTCCCGAAAAAAGTATATTAAGACTACAGTGTTATGTATTTACTGGTGAGTGTTATATGTATTATTTTTCAACCCTAGCTTTTAGCCATTTTAAGGGAATACCACTGATTGATTGTTTGATTGTTTGAAACAGAGTCTTGCTCTCTCACCCCAGGTGGAAGTGCAGTGGCATCATCATAGCTTGCTGCAGCTCAAACTCCTGGGCTCAAGTGATCCTCCTGCCTCAGCCTCCTGATTAACTGGGACTACAGTCTTATGCCAGGATGCCTGACTAATTTTTGTATTTTTAGTAGAGATAGGGTCTTGCTCTTGCTTAGGCTGGTCTGAAACTCCTGAGCTCAAGCAATCATCCGGCCTCAGCCTCCCAGAGTGCTAGGATTACAGGCATGAGCCACATACCCTGCCGTGTTATATGTCATTTTTTAAAATTACATCTTAGATTTCCTGTTTCTCGAGGCTGCTTCTCTTTAAAGGTTTAGCTCTATATTTCCCAAATAGCAGTTATTTATGAAGTATCTTTGTGAATTTGGCTATGTCAGTGTACCACCTCTATTGTTATTTGCTGAATGTTTTTTAAAATTTACTTTAAATCAATTCACCCTCCTTTTTTAAATTGAGGGATAATATACATATAGTAAAAATACCAGTTTTAATTTTATAGTTTGTGTTTTGGAAGTTGTGTATAGTCATGTAACCACCAGCATAATCAAGAGTTGGAGCATTTCCTAGAAATTTCCCTTGTAGTGGGTCCCTGGCTCTGCCTTCTGTCACTGTAGTTTTGCCCTCTTCACCCACCCATCCCTGCCCGCCCCTTTTTAAACTTAGATTTGTGCTAAACAGTAATGTCTGTGAATTCAGGGATTTGAGGTATTTTTTTTCCCAAACCATGTAAAAGTAAATATATAATTTTTTAAAGTTACACCTTGGTAAACTGGTTTAATGAAGAAAGTATATACAAGAGCTTCATTAAGTATGCTTGAAAGCTGAGAAAATTTTAAAAGTGACTGTGGTTCAGTAATTCCCAAATCTTAGTCTCTAAAGATTCCTTTTATTATTTTTCTACTGCAGTTTCTGCTTTTGAAAGTTATGGTAAACTTAATAGACTTTATTAATAAATGATTGCTTATATTATTATTACTAACTGCAAACATCCATTAAAATGTTTTTTTTTCAAACTGCAGATTACATCCTATATAGAGTATAAATCTTTTTTTTTTTTTTTTGAGACAAAGTCTCACTCTGTCACCTGGACTAGAGGGCCGCGGCGTCAACCTAGCTCACAGCAACTTCAGACTCCTGGGCTCAAGCAATCCTCCTGCCTCAGCCTCCCAAATGGCTGGGACTACAGGCATGCACCACCATGCCCAGCTAATTTTTTCTGTATATATTTTTTACTTGTCCATATAATTTCTTTCTATTTTTTTTCAGTAGAGACCGGAGTCTCACTCTTGCTCAGGCTGATCTGGAACTCCTGAGCTCAAATGATCCACCTGCCTTGGCCTCCCAGAGTGCTAGGATTACAGGCGTGTGCCACCGTGCCCAGCCATGACCAGCAGTTTTTAAAAGATGAAAATATGGCTGGACACAGTGGCCCATGCCTGTAATCCCAGTCAGCACTTTAGGAGGTAAGATGGGGAAAGAGCTGTTGAGGCCAGGAGTTTGAGACCAGTCTGAGCAACACAGCAAGACCCTGCATATACAAAAAAAATTTGCTGGGCATGGTGCTTGTGCCTGTAGTCCCAGCTACTCTGGAGGCTGAGATGGGAGGGTCTCTTGAGCCCAGGGGTTTAAGATTGCAGTGAGCTACAATCTGGCCACTCTAGCCTGGGTGACAGAATGAGACCCTGTCTCTGAAAGAAAAAAAAAAAGAAAAAGAAAAAAAGAAAATGAAAATATATCACATGTATTCCACAAATGTGTACAATTATGTGTTAATAAAAAATGAAATAGGGCTGGGTGTGGTGGCTCATGCCTGTAATCCTAGCACTATGGGAGGCCCAGGGGGGAGGATTGTTGAGCTCAGGAGTTCAAGACCAGCCTGAGCAAGAGTGAGACCCCGTCTCTACTACAAATATTAAAAAAATTAGCTGGGCATGGTGGCACATGCCTATAGTCCCACCTACTGGGGAGGCTGAGGTAGGAGGATCACTTGAGGCCAGGAGTTTGAGGTTGCTGTGACCTAGGCTGATGCCATGGCACTCTACCCAGGGCAACGGAGTGAGACTCTGTCTCAAAAAAAAAAAAAAAAAAAATTCAAAAACAAAAAAATGAAATAAAACAAAATAGAAAATAGAATGTACCAGTGTTACCACATACTGAGTTGATATAACTGTAGGCAAAAGCAAAAATAAGTAATTTCTAAATTAATCTATACAGTCTTATTCCAAATAAATTTTTAGGTTTTTACTAGCTTTTTTGAAAAATTGAGAATTGCTCCCCAGTCACCTTTACTACTTTACCTTGCATTTGACTCTTGACTTCCACCCCCAACATTTAAATTGTGAGAACTTTAAGTAATTTTAACATTACATGTGTAAATTTCTTCTTCTGATAGTGGCAGAGTATTTTAATAGCTCATACTGACAAAGAGTTGAAAATCATCTAATATAAAATGGTTATTAAAAAATGCTCATAAAGGCATATAATCAGTGTGGCTAGTTTTACAAAATGAGCTGCCTTTTAAAGTCTCAGTTCTGTATCAATTAGCGTACAATTGAATGGTTTCCTTGGGAACCTTGAAATTGAATTGAGTCACACCACGTGCACATCTGTGTTAGATAGTGTTGTAGCAAAAATACTGAACCCACTTCATTACGCAGCAGAATCAACCATAGCTGAAATCTAATTTATAAATTTGTAGCCTAATTAGAGGTATAACTGTTTCTAAATTCTAATTTTCAGCCATGGGCATCTATCAGTTTGTAATCAGAAAATGTATGTGTGGATATATGCACTCTATAAATGCTTTTGTTGCACTTTTTTTTGGTTTTGTTGTGTTCCTTTTTCTCTTTTCTTTTTCTTTCTTTCTTTTTTTTTTTTTGATACAGGATCTTGCGGTGTTGCCCAGACTAGAGTGCAGTGGCGACATCATAGCCCATTGACACCTCAAACTCCTGAGCTCAAACAATCCTTCTACCTCGGCCTCTCGAGTAGCTGGAACTAGAGGTGCATTCCACCACATCGGGCTAATTTTTAAATTTTTTTTACAGAGATGAGGCCTCCCCATGTTGCCCAGGTTGCAATCCTCCCTCCTCACCCTCCCAAACCAAAGTACTGGAATTACAGGTGTGAGCCACTGTGCCCAGCCAGGTTTTTTTTTTATTTTTGTTTGCGCTGAACTAAGGTAGAGATTAGTGGGACAGGTTTGTTTTTTAATGGAATAATTGCTACAGACCTCTTTACAGCTTATAGGGATGGTCAGAAAGATAATGGAAAGGAAACAGACTAGACACCTGCTGATTGGAATCTATTGACTCTTTTGTTAATAAGACAACCCTTTTTTCTGAAATTTTTTCTAGTGGGCCCCAGACTTTTAGTCAGGTCATTTTATTCAAGCTTTAAATAAGGAAAAATGTATTCAAGTATGTCTATAGGTAGGAAAAGAAGTCTCTTGTAGCAATACTGGGTGATCCTCAAGTATTGAGTCTGATGCCATAGGCAGAGCATGTGAGTCCTGCAGGTGCACTGCTTTCAAATTGTATATTGTCCTTTATTTTTTGCCATATAACTCATAAGCAACTGTCATAAAAATTTGCATGGGCTTCACTAGGTGGAATAATGGTTTAAGATTTGAAGTAAACTTTTTAGATAAGGGTAGGATAACTAACTGTACATCCTGGTTTGCCCAGGACCCTCCCAGTTTATACCTTTTGTCCTGGTTTAATTATTAACAGTACCTCCTTTCAGTCTTAAAAATGCCTCAGTTTGAGGATTGGGGGAAGAAAAAAAATTGCCTGGTCTAGATGGTAGGTTTATTATCATCTAGTTGAGACTGTTGTTGAATAGAAATTTTCCCTTGTAAGGGAAAATTTTTTCCCCTTTTTTTCTTGGTGAAAACATTAATCAAGTAAGGATAATCTTTAAAATTAAATCTTAGTTTTATTAATAATTATGATTTTTGAGTACAGAGCTTTTTCAAAGTGTGAGTTGCTTCCTTGTTTGATAAAATCGAGAAGCAGTATTGCCTAGTGGTTAAGAGCCCTGGTTCTAGAGTAATAAAGATGTTGATTTAAATTCTGTAATCCCAGCACTTTGGGAGGCCAAGGCAGGAGGATTGCTTGAGGCTAGGAGTTCGAGACCAGCCTGGGCAACATAGTGAGACCTATCTCTACAAAAAATTTTAAAAATCAGGCCAGGTGCAGTGGCTCACACTTGTAATCCTAGCACTTTGGAAGGTGGAGGCAGGAGGATCGCTTGAGGCCAGGAGTTCCAAGACAAGCCTGGGCAATATTGAGACCCTGTCTCTACAACAAATAAAGTTAGTTGGACATAGTGGCTTGTGCTTGTAGTCTCAGCTACTTGGGAGGCTGAGGCAAGAGGATTGCTTGAGCCCAGCAAGCAGTTTGAGGTTGCAGTGAGCTATGATGATGACACTGCACTCTAGCCTGGGCAACAGAGCAAGACCCTGTCTCAAAAAAAAAAAAAAAATCAGCCAGGCATGGTGGTGCAGGCCTGTAGTCCCAGCTACTCAGGAGGCTGAGGTTCACTTGAGCCCATGGAGTTGAGGCTGCAGTGAGCTTTGATCACACCACTGCACTCCAGCCTGGGCTGCAAAGTGAGATCCTGTGCCTAAAAATAAAATTAAAAAATAAATTCTGGATCTAAATCATACTGATTTGGGGTTAGAAAGTAATGTCTGTGGCCAGGCGCAGTGGCTCACACCTGTAATCCTAGCACTCTGCGAGGCTGAGGCGGGCGGATCGCTCAAGGTCAGGAGTTCGAAACCAGCCTGAGCAAGAGCAAGACCCCATCTCTACTAAAAATAGAAAGAAATTAATTGGCCAACTAAAAATATATATAGAAAAAATTAGCCAGGCGTGGTGGCACATGCCTGTAGTCCCAGCTACTTGGGAGGTTGAGGCAGAAGGATTGCTTGAGCCCAGGAGTTTGAGGTTGCTGTGAGCTAGGCTGACGCCACGGCACTCTAGCCCGGGCGACAGAGTGAGACTTTGTCCCAAAACAACAACAACAACAACAAAAAAGGAAGTAATGTGTGTAAAGGGGTTAATTGGCATAATGCCTGGAATATAGTAAGCAATCTAGTAAGTGTTAGTAATTATTAGGGACCATAAATCTTAATGAATACTTATTCTGTGCCATACCCTATGCTAGGTGCCAAGGGATACAGAAATTAGGACTGGGTGCAGTAGCTTATGCCTGTAATCCTAGCGCTCTGGGAGGTTGAGAGGGAAGGATTGCTGGAGCTCTGGAGTTCAAGACTAGCCTGCGCAAGAGTGAGACCCTATCTCTACCAAAAAAAAAAAAATACATATATATATATTTATATAAAGATTTAGCTGGATATGGTGGCGTATACCTGTAGTCCCAGCTACTTGGAGGCTGAGTCAGGAGGATCACTTGAGCCCAGGAGTTTGAGGTTGCAGTGAGCTATGATGATACTACTGCACTCTAGCCTGAGTGACAGAGCAAGACTCTGTCTCCAAAAAAAAAAAAAAAAAAAAAAAGAAATTGTATGACATTCTTCCTAGGAACCTGACATAGAATGCTGTTGTTTCCCCTCAGTATCATAAAACAGCCTCTTTCTATATACTGAATGATAGACATCTTTATGCAATTTAATTTTTCATTTAGGTTTGTGTCTGGCTGTTGTCCTGCCATTGTTTATTAATATTGATCATATGGCTACAGTCTGGCACTGTAGCAGGTACTGAGGATATGAAATCTGAATAAGAAAGTTAGTGGCTGCCCTCAGTATAAGCTTATGTAGGCACAGTTTTTAGTTTTAAGGGATCAATTAATGAATCTACTTTTCTTAGAGCATTCCTTGGTTTGGAGCCTAATATTATCCTGAACCTGGATACTACTTTATATTTTGGATCATCTAGTTAACACAACATGCACATGAGAGGAGGGTCTGCAGCATTGCAGCAATATGATATTCACATTTAATTTACCCCAATTTAACTATAAATGCTACTTTTCCTAACTAACCACCTATTCCCAGCCCAGGCTTACCCCCCAAGAGATAGTAGAAGCAAGAACAATTTGAAGGTAAGCCAGTCGGCTCAGTGTGCACTCTGGAGCGAGAGACTTAGATGGGGATTGTGAGTTTACATTTCCTTCCTTCCTTTCACAGTGTAAGCAAGCATCTTGTTATTACATATAAATATGTATTGTTCATAAATAGTGGCTTCTAAAGTAAGTCAATTATTTTATCTATTATCTGAAAGATGAAAGAAATTGTTCCAGTCCTTTGGGATAAATTAGCTGTGTTTACTTATAGAAAGACAGTGTGTTCATATTCAATTTAGTATGCCTTCCTAAGGGATTTTCTGGTGTAATCTGACAGTCTTTAAGGATTGAGCTGACTTTAGACCTTTGGTCCTATAAGCGAAGTCAGAATTAGTAGGTGTGTGAACTTCTGCCTTCAGGAAGTTTATAATCTAATTGGGGAGCATATTTATACTGGATAGAACATCTGTAAAACAGTTCACAGTAAAGGATATAAGGAATCATAAGGATAAATGGCAGTTGCATATCAGAATGGCCCCATTTGCAAATGTTCTGTCCCATTGTCCCCATAAATACAATAATTTTTGTCAGGAAACGAGTCCAGATTTTTGGTTCAGGAAAAAAAGGCATCCGTGTCAATAGAGGGGATGTGAAAGAGTGAAAATGGTGTTATCCATAAAGTTTCCTTGTGCTTGATAGGTAGCTAGAGGTAGATAAAAAGCACAAGGATGTTTCTGACAGGGCAGATGTTAGAAGCATGGGTATGGAGGTGTGAATGATCAAGCAAAACTGTTGATCTTTCCATTTGGCCAGATAGTAGGGGACACTCTAGAGTGTCAGGAGATGAGGCAGACTAAGGAGTTAAGATAAATTCTCTTGGCCATTATCTGTTTCTCATCCAAGTCATAATCACTGACTGAGAGCACTGAGGCCTTTTATTAATAGATTGCTTTTTAACTTTTCTCATGGTCACATTTACGTTGTGAATTTTATTGAAAACACCTATTTAAAAATGATTTTTCTACTTCGTGTAAAAATCAGAGTGGATGTGGCCGCACAATTACTTTGTAAGCCCTTGTGGAAGTCAGTGTGATGTAACAGAGGCAGGAGGCAGGAGTTGGGGACCCAGGGTGACCTCAGGCAAGTTCTCTTAGTTCCCTCACCTCTAAGATGTTAGATCGGAATCAGACGTTTTCAGTGCTGTACTTTTTTTTCTTTTTAATGGAACTTTTTATAAATGAGGCTTTTCTCAAAATGCTGTTATAAAACAGAAGTGATCTGCTTAATAATAGGGGGTGAGGAGCTAGAATCCCCAACTGCCTACCCAGCCCTTCTTCCCAGAGTTCTTCCTGGAAGTCTTTTAGCTCAGGAGAACAGAGCTGGAAAATCCCTGGACTAGATCCCTGAGGTCTCTTCTAGAATTTAACATTTTCTGATTCCTATATTGACAAACTGATGAGAATTTCTTAAAAACAATTTTGAGTAGGCAATGCAATACTAAAGGTAATATACATACTTAATTGCATACCTACTCTGTGTAAGATACCAGTAGGTACAGTAAGCAATCTGAAGAGAAAAGATAAACACAGGTCCTCCTTCAGGCAGTACACTTGAAGAGGGAGAAGGGAGCAAGAGAGAGAGCTTCTGTAACTTTTTATAACACAACTCATACTACATAGAGATTCAAGGCAACAAGATTTTCTCCCGAAAAATTGCTGCAGAAGCCAGGTATGATGGCTCACACCTGTAATCTCAAGCACTTTGGGAGGCCAAGGTGGGAGGATCCCTAGAGACCAGGAGTTCCAGACTAGCCTTGGCAACATAGCAAGACCCCATCTCTACAAATATTTTTTAAAAATTAGTGGGGCACGGTGGTGCATGCCTGTAGTCCCAGCTATTTAGGAGGATTGTTTGAGCCTAGGGGTTTGAGGTTACAGTGGGCTATGATGGTGGCACTGCACTCCAGCAAGACTGTCTCTTAAAAAAAAATTGCTACAGAGATTAGAAAGAGAGAAAGGAATGTGAATGTGTGTGTTTTAAGTCTGCAAAAATTTTAAAATTTTCATTTCATTTACATTTGGATGGGATATAAATATACACGTGGTACTAAAATTCAAAAGGAACAGAGGGATATGAACTGAAAAGACTCCCTCTGACCCCCGTGCACATCTTCCTAGCTTCCTTCTCTGGAGGCAGTCACTATTTCCAGCTTCTGTAGCTTCTAGAGATATGCTGTGTTTGTAGAAGCACTCATATATCAATGCATGTACTAGTTTCCTGTGGTTACTGTAACACATTTTCACAAACTGAGTGGCTTAGAACAATGGAAATGTATTCTCTAACAGTTCTGGAGGCCAGAGGTTTGAAATCAGTATCACTGAAATCACAGCATAAGGCCGAACTCTCTCTAGAGGCCCTAGGGAAGAGTCCCTCCCTTGCCTCATCAGCATATGGTGTCTGCCAGCTTCCTTAGTTTGTGGCAGCCTCACTCCAGTTTTTCAAAGCCTGCATCTTCAAAATTCTGTTTAGTCTGTCTTCCTGTGACTGCCTCGTGTGTGAAGTCTCCTTCTGCCCCTCTCTCATACATATGATTATATTTAGGGCTCACCTGGACAATTCAGGGTACTCTCACCATCTCAGGAGCCTTACCTTAATCACAGCTGCAAAGACTTTGTCATATAAGGTAACATTCACAGGCTCTAGCAATTACGGTGTGACTATCTTTGGGAGGGAGGGTGCATTTTTCAGCCTACTACAATGGTAAAATAGCATACTGCACAGACTTCTGGAACTTGCTTCTAATAGTGAAAACCTGGAATAACCTAAGGGTCTATTAATTCAGGACTAGCTAAATTAACTGTGGTACATCCATAGAATGGAATAAAGTACAACCACTAAGGAGAATGAAGTGGGGTGGGCGTAATGATGTGGATTGATCATGTACTATAAAGTAGTAAATATCAATAGTAGTAGAAAGTAGTCTTTACTTTTTCTGTTACACTTCTATATTGTTTAAAGTTTTAGAATTGTGCATGTACTTTGTAATCCTTGTACTTTATAATAAATCCAGAAGAAAGTGGACTTGCATGTAATTTTTCTGGATGAATCAAGTTACAGAGGTAATAGAAGATTATTAAAATTTAACCTTTTTTCTGTTTGTTTCCCAGATAGCAGACCCTACATTAGCTGAAATGGGAAAAAACTTGAAGGAGGCAATGAAGATGCTAGAGGACAGTCAGAGGTGAGTATGTAGAACAGAGGTGACTCTGTTAAACGTGTTCAACCTGTTGTGAAACTGGTGGCTCTGGTTTCCTTCTTGCCTTCAGAATGTCACACATAGCTTCAGCTGATTAAGATTGGTATTTGTCTTGGATAGAAGGTGCCTTATAATTAAAGGATTTTGAAATTGAAGGGAAGGACTTACAATTTTCAACTCTATTAAGAGTTTCATTTACTTAATATATTGATTTGACTCTATAAATACTTATTATATATTCAGGTCATATAAGGTATCAACTAACAAAGTAACAAAGAAAATGGGTTGAAATTTTCGTTCATGTTCTTTTCCAAAAACTCAAACTATATGCAAAATTTAATGTTTCAAATCCTGTATCAGTCACTTGAGGTTACAGTCAACATGATCATGTTTGTGTGTTCACATGTTAGAAATTTGATATGATAAAACAAATGAATAGTTTTTCTTTCCTTTAAATTAGAAGAACAGAGGAGGAAAATGGAAAGAAGGTCGTATCAGGGGATATTCCAGGGCCACTCCAGGGCAGGTAGGTGGCAATAAGGATCAGTACCTTTAGTTAGGTGTAAATTTTTCTTTTCTTTCTTTCTTTTTTTTAAACAGCCACAGGAGAAGTAAATTTTTCTTAAACCAAGATTTTATTATCATTGATTTACAGGGTTAGTTTTAATGAGGACAGAGCAAATTTAAAGAGAGTTATGTGCAATATAACATTAGAAAACTGAAATGCCATTGGCTGGTTGGTGATAATGCTGAATCTACTGGCTTCTCTCCCATCTAGAATTTAATACAACCTCATAACTCAAAAGTGATGTGTGAATTTATAACTGGAGTATCATAGTTCATCCTTGAAACCTGTCATCTCTTTGGTAGACTGAATTTTATTCTGAGAGATATTTTAATTTGATAAGATTTATTTTTATAATAAATGAAAGGAAAGTGTCAATTTTAATCGTTTATTGGCAGAGCAATTTATTTTTTGGCAATTGAAACAAATTTGTCAAGCCTTTTGGTTTGAGCTAACAGGGAAATTTTCACAAGATGTTAGTAGTCACCTGGAATTAACATCCCAGCCCAGCTTCCCTGAGACAAACTTATTATTTTTTTCTTTTACAACCAGGAAACTTAACATCGGTAAACAGTACAACTCCCTTAAGTTGTCCTTTGACCTCAATATAAATTGAACAAGGTTGCAAAAGAAAAGGATGGAGGAAGGTTCACAATGTGCCAATAAATGTCACATCTAACACACCCAAATACTAATATTTTAAAACTTAGCAAAGTATTTTATGCTCCTGTTTGTAGCATAAATGGTGCTGATATAAAGCCCTTGAGCTGCGAAGTGCTTTCTACAACTCAGAACAGGAGGCAAATTCTGTAAATCTCCTCATACCAGGCTGAAGGGAACAAAAGGGCTTAAGGTTTGTTTAGTGTCCTGATTCCACAGGAGTTTCCCTAGAAGAGATACTCCCAAGAACATCTGTAATTCTTAGTACAGCACATTAAAGCCACTGATCAGGAGTATTCATGCTTAAAGATGCTAATACCCAACATTTGAGACTAGTAATGTGCTAGTAGGCATAGCATTAAATGCTTTACATGCTCTGTCTGATTGCAACCTCACAATTCTATAATGTCAGGATTTAGTGAGTTTAAGTAGCTTGCTCAAGGTCATGTGTCAAGCATCCAAGTATGCCTCAAGATCCCCTGCCTGCCCTAATCCCTACAGTATTCAAATACATGAAGGTCAGCACCTTGGGAAGGATAGGTTTTGGGGACACTGTTTTGACAGTGCTATTTTTTTTGAAAGAGGAAACTTTTTATTAGTCATAGTCTCATTAATGAAGGGACAATATTTTCACATTACTCGAGTTGCAAGTGCCTTACCATTGCTTACTACAGCCATTCACATTCTTTTCAGAAGTGTCTACCTACTCATATAGTGAACATTTAGTAACATGTGTTCAATAGAAGTAAATCTCTTTACGCTCTAAGCAGATCTCAAATTTCCCAGCTTGGGGAAGAGCTGGTAATAAATGATGCTTGTGTTACGTATTTAAGGCAATTATTCCAAACAGACAAAACTCCTACATGGAGGACAGCTGGATATACCAGTGGCATTGAAGTATTCTTGCTGCTTCTGTGACCTTCAAGCATCTTATAAGGACTTTCAGCCCTTGTTACATGCTTATTAAATATTCTCTGTCTTCTATTCCAAGATTCAAATGTAATATCTAGAAATGTTGCTAGAGCAAAACTGGTGACATTTTAAAAAATCAAACTCATATTTAGGTAGAAGATTTTTTACTTACAAGTAAGGTTATATTCAAAATTCAGTTTATAATTTGAGGTTTGTTTTTATAAAAGTGTAAACCGTATATCAGAACATTCTCTCTCTTGTAGCTACTCAGTTTAAAAAACAATACAAAATGACATTTTACCAAAAGTAGCTAGATGAGAGAATAAGTAAGAGAATAGTGAGGATGTGTGCTCTTCCCACCTGTCCATCAACTCTTTTTATTCTGCAGTGGCCAAGATATGGTGAGCATCCTCCAGTTAGTTCAGAACCTCATGCATGGAGATGAAGATGAGGAGCCCCAGAGTGCCCGGTAATGGAGAACTTGGCAGCTTCTCTGAAAGTCTGTGTGTTCTTGACTTCAGTAGTGATTGCATTCTGACAGGTTACTTAGTTGAGAAACTATATTTCATTAAGAGTTATATATGATATTAAAATCTTTTTTTTTAAGAAAGACATTTATATACATTATTTTGTAAAAGGAAGACATTTACTAAAATTAGATCCCGTTTTTATGGTATTGTATCTTAGGGAGGGGCTGGCAAAAGAACTGAAGAGTTAAGTGCTGTGTGCTTTTCTGCTTTGATGCTTTCTGCTTGCTAAGAATTGCTGCAGCTGAATTGAGTGGCTATTTAGTTTTATTTTTTTCTTTAATTTTTAAAAATTTAATTTCCTGGAATAAGTAATGTGCTCTCCTGGTTCAAAATTCAAAAGGTAAAAAAGAGTATGTGAAGATAATTTTCCTTTCTACCTCTGCCTCCCTACCTAGTTCTCTTCCTTGGAGATAGACAGTTTTACCATTTTTTGTGTGTTCTTCCAGAGACTTTTATTTTTTAAGAGCTGTTTAGGCCACGTGTGTTGGCTTACACCTGCAATCCCAGCACTTTGGGAGGCCAAGGTGGGAGGGTTGCTTGAGGCCAGGACTTTGAGATCAGCCTGGGCAACACAGCAAGACCTCGTCTCTACAAAAAATGTAAAAATTAGCTGGGCATGGTGGCATGTGCCGAAAGTCCCTGCTACTCCAGAGGCCAAGGTGGGATGATCGCCTGAACCCAGGAGTTTGAGGTTACAGTGTGCTATGATTGTGCCGCTGCACTCCAGCCTGAGTGACAGAGTGCCACTCTGACTCTAAAAAGATCAAATAAAAATTAAAAAAAAAAAAAAAACCAACCTGTTTAGTTTCACTTTGAATGGTGAACCATATTTAACTAGTCTCCTCTTCATGTTTAACTGTTAAAAACATTGCTGTAGCCAGCAACTTTCAACATGGGTCATTTCTCAGAAGCAAATGTGTCTGGAGGATAAAGTCTTCAAAGTGGGATTGCTGGCTCAAATAGTGTGTGCTTTTATAATTTTGATAAGTATTGCCAAATTTCCCTCTATGGAGTTGTGCCAGTTAACAGTCCCACCAGCAATGTATGAGAGTGCTACTTTTCCCACACCTTTGCCTGTAAGGGTGTTGTCACACTCAAACATCTTTAATAAATGATATTCTATTATAATAAGTGAGAAATTTAACAAGTGAGAAATGTTATTTCAGCATAATTTAAATTTACATTTTGCTTATTATGAACCATGTCAAGTGTCTTTTGAGATCAAAAGACAGAAGATTCCCTTTTATATTTCCCTTCCTATGAACTGTCTGTCCATCGCCCACAATCCTATTTGGTTGTGTTTTTCTTATTGTTTACAGTTAACAATTGTAAACTTATTATTTACAGTTATTCTTTAGAAGGGAAATTAGTCCATATGTTTTAATTGTATAAAACAATACCTAGAGTCCCCCTTGAATCTGTAGTATCACTGTAATAAATAGCTATTTAATGCAGGGAATTGATTTTTTTTTTTTTTTTTTTTTTTGGCTACAGAGTCTCACTCTCTTGCCTGGGTAGAGTGCTGTGGCGTCAGCCTAGCTCACAGCAACCTCAAAGTCCTGGGCTCAAGCAATCCTCCTGCCTCAGCCTCCCGGGTAGCTGGGACTACAGGCACGCGCCACTGTGCCCTGCTAATTTATTCTATGTTTTTAGTTGTTTGGCTAATTTCTTTCTATTTATAGTAGAGATGGGGTCTCGCTCTTGCTCAGGCTGGTCTTGAACTCCTGAGCTCAAGCGATCCTCCTGCCTAGGCCTCCCAGAGTGCTAGGATTACAGGCATGAGCCACTGCACCCAGTCAGGGAATTGATCTTTAATAATTCTTTAAAAAACATTTTCTTCCCCTTTTATTTTAGCTCTACCCTCCACAGTTCTTAAGGCTGGTATTTAATTTAAAAATATCTTAACAGGAAATTATTCAAAAATAGTTTGTAGATGCTCAGTAAAAAGAAGAGTAATTCATGGTTACAAGGAGGCAAAAAAGAAAAAAGCAAGAGGGGTATTTATCTCTTAGGACTTGAATTTTAAAAGTATTTTTCTCCTCAAACTATCAATACTTTATATGTATGGAATTTTCTAAATTAATCTGAATTTCTGCCTTTTAGGTCATTTAAGTGGGTTTCAAGTCCGACAGAAATGTCTGGAATACTGTGTCCCTAAGCTCTATGTCCTTTTTTATGCTTTGACTCTAATACTTTCTTTAATAAATTTTGCTTAACAGAATCCAGAATATTGGAGAACAAGGTCACATGGCTTTGTTGGGGCATAGTCTGGGAGCTTATATTTCAACTCTGGACAAAGAGAAGCTGAGGAAACTTACAACTAGGATACTTTCAGATACCACCTTATGGCTATGCAGAATTTTCAGGTAAAGACATGATGAGTTTTTAGTTTCCAGTGAAGACATTTATGAATTGGGTATAGAGTGTGAGAGAGCTTTTTCTGGAACTTATACTACCTCAGATTTGCTGCCTCTTAACCTCTGCCGGCCTCAGTTTCACCAGCTGTTGAATAGGAAGAGCACTATAACTATTTCATGGACTTGTTGTGAGGATTAAATGAGCTAATCCAGTACATTAATTAACTGGATTAATATATGTAAAGAGAGAGAATATAAGCACCTATGTGTGTGATAGTGTCAGCGGTTATTTATTTTAGGGTTTCTAATTGGGTCATGTTAATAGAAAATAGAGCACAATGATCTGAATTCAAATTCCAAGACCCCTCTACAGATACCAGAAGTCCACAGATCCTCAAGTCCCTTGTATAAAATGGCATGGTATTTGCATATAAGTTATGAACATCTTCCTGTATACTTTAAATCATCTCTAGATTACATATACTACCTAATACAGTGTAAATGCTGTGTAATATTTGGTATTGTATGGTTTAGGGAATAATAATGAGGAAAGTATGTACGTGGTCAGTACAGACAACCATCCTTTTTTTCTGAATATTTTCTATTCATGGTTTGTTGAGTCCATGGATGTAGAACCCACAGATTTGGAGGGCTGACTATACTTTTAAAATATGAATTTGTGCTTTAGTAGAAAGGAAGCTCTGTCATAAGGGATATGAGTATGTGTTATAAAATTGAAATTTGCTTTATACTTTGATAATCTTGGCATAATTAAGGAGTTACAATAGATTAAGGATTCAGTAGGAGACACAGGATCCATGTTACTGTGGTTATGCTATTACTTAAATGGAAGAGGAGTGTTTGCCTATCATTGAAACATTTAACTTGAGAGACGCTCATTTTCAGATGTTGGGAAGGAGCTTGGCCTAGCAAGAGTATAAGTTTGCTTAACTTTATTAAAGGAGAGATTTTTTGTTGTTCTGGTAAAAATCTAATGTCTGTAATTGAAATTGCCCCTCCTAGGCGATTGAAAAGAATAAAAAGCCCCAGACAGATTATAGGAAAAGCAAATGTTAGCCTGACTGGTGTTTTTGGCAGTTTTGTTTACTTTAGATGTTTTACGGCTGTTAATCTGCTAATAACTATGCCCACGTTATCCAGTGCTGGCCTTAGTCAGAACCATGATCTTCAAGCTTTTTATATCTGTGGTACTCCTAACCTCTACTTGTTTGCATAGTTTCTGCTTTTTATGGAGTTGGGTATGGCTGAAGGGTCCTTGTCTCCTTCATAACCACCAACTGTAATGAATTGTCAGTCATCTAAGATGAGGATTTTTCACATTCTTCTCTGCTGGATCTAGATGACAATTTCTAGCTTGAGAAAAGAATTGCCTCCATGAGATTGGCTTATAAAATCAGAATTAACCAGAAATAAGAGCATATTAATAGAAGGGTGTCTCTTAACAGGTATGAAAATGGCTGTGCTTATTTCCACGAAGAAGAAAGAGAAGGACTTGCAAAGATCTGTAGGCTTGCCATTCATTCTCGTTACGAAGACTTTGTAGTGGATGGATTCGATGTGTTATATAACAAAAAACCTGTAATATATCTTAGTGCTGCTGCTAGACCTGGTCTGGGCCAATACCTTTGTAATCAGGTAATGTGATATAAGGTAGATATTTTAAAGAAACAATGTCTTGTTTTTCCTGAAACTTTTAAAGTATTAGATCCCTTTTTCTAGCTGCTGTTCTTTTTGAGTGAAAAAAAAAGATGGTCTTCATATATGCTTGTTTTGGCATCATATAAAAATATATATTAACAAAATTTAGATGTATCATGTATGTCTATATGTCTGTCATATATGTCTAAATTTATTAATATATGATAGATACATTTTTTAATTGCCCAAAGACAACCATAGTCAACATTTTACTTTATTTCTTTCCAGACTTTGATCAAAGGATGTGTGTGTGTACTTACATGTTTATGTCTGGCTTTTTTTACTCACTGTCGTAACAGGAGTTTTAACAATTCTTCAAAGCAAAGTTTGTTTTTAATGTCTTCATAATATTTCTTCTAGTGAGTGTACAGTAATTTAATTAACTTTCCCTTTTGGACAATTAGAATGTTTCCATTCTTTTCCTTTCTATGACCATTTTTAGGTAATGCTCTTTGTGTAGTGCTGTTATGAACATCCTTGTGCATAAATCTTTTTCTATATTTAGGGTTATATTCCTCAGATGGATTTTCAGAGTCAGTCTAGAATTGCAAGATTAAAGAGCATTACCGTTTTTAAAGTCATGGTACATTATCCCAACTGGGGAGACTACCTTGAGACAAGAAATTGTTAACCCTTTTGGCCAAGAATATTTTGAGGCAAAACACATAGGATTGGAGGGTTCTTCTCCTGTAAGATATGGGAGTCCTTGAGGCGGGGAGGGATATGTAGAGGAAACTCAAGATCTTAAGTTGATTCTGAGCTGTGATCACTGGTGGCAGGAAATTAAAGTCCTGTTCTTGAGGGTATTCAAAATGAGTTTTATAATATTCCTGTAGAAACAGTAAACAAATTACTTATTGAATACCTACTGCAAGAAAGGCTCTTATGGACCAAAGGCTGTCTTGGGACAACAATCCAATCTTCAGGAGATGTGGGAGTGTTTTCTTTTCTTTTTTTTTTTTTTTTTGAGACAGAGTCTCACTTTGGACCCTGGACTCTCTAGCCCAGAGTCTCTAGCCTGGGCTAGAGTGCCATGGCGTCAGCCTCGCTCACAGCAACCTCAGACTCCTGGGCTCAAGCAGTGCTTCTGCCTCAGCCTCCAAAGTAGCTGGGACTACAGGCATGCGCCACCATGCCCGGCTAATTTTTTCTATATATTTTAGTTGGCCAATTAATTTCTTTCTATTTTTGTTAGAGACGGGGTCTCACTCTTGCTCAGGCTGGTCTCGAACTCCTGACCCCGAGCGATCCTCCCGCCTCGGCTTCCCAGAGTGCTAGGATTACAGGCGTGAGCCACCGGGCCAGGCCGGGAGTGTTTTCTGTTAAGTGAGAAAGGCAGGAGGCAAAGCAGTATATATAAGATGGTCATGTTCATATTTTTAAAACAGTGAACATGCTTGAACATTTTTTATACCTAGAAAAATATATAAATATAGTTATACCTAGAAAATGTCTGTAAAGTTATATATTAAACTCTTAACAGTGGTGGATTGGTGGCTTTTGCGGGGTTGGGAGGGAATTTTTACTTTTAATACCTGTATTTTTTTATTTATTTTTTTTCTGAGACAGAGTCTCATTCTTTTGCCTGGGCTAGAGTGTTGTGGCATCAGCCCAGCTCACAGCAACCTCAAATTCCTGGGCTCAAGTGATCCTTCTGCCTCAGCCTCCTGAGTAGCTGGAACTACAGGCATGCGCCACCATGCCCGGCTAATTTTTTCTATATGTTTTTTAGTTGTCAGGCTAATTTCTTTCTATTTTTAGTAGAGATGGGATCTCGTTCTTGCTCAGGCTGGTCTTGAACACCTGACCTCGAGCGATCCTCCTGCCTCAGCCTCCCAGAGTGCCAGGATTATAGGCGTAAGCCACTGCACCCAGCCTAATACCTGGATGTTTTGATGATTTGTTTTACTTGGGTATCACATTCATAATTTTAAAAAAATCCTTTAAGGAGGAAAATGTGTCAATAAAGTGCTCATTAAATTTTTGGTGTTTAAATTCTATCAAGTCTTAGTTAGAACAATATGCTACAACTGTTTATAATTACTAAAACTATAAACTCAAGAGTTTAGAAGCTAAATATGAATAATATGAAATTAATTTGACTGTAACTCCATCCATAACACTGACTTCACTTCTCTTAAGAAATATATATCTGCTAATCTATATTTATTACTTTTTAGTGGTGAGTGGACCCATAAATAAGATATTGTTCTTTGAATGCCTTTAGCTGATATTATTTACCAGTAATGGTTGGAGGAAGAATCTTGACTTACTCCCCAGAAATGCTCAGGGCCGAGTTGTTTCTCTGTTTAGAAAAGTGTTTTTGTCTTTTGGTATATTTTAGAATATACCAAAAATAGTTACTTGATTCATTTAGAAAATTTTACATTGTATCCTCTTGTAAAGTACTTGGAAATTCGCCCTTTTTTTGGCTTGACTTTCTAAATGTGCTTTAACATCTATTTATAATATTTAGAGTTCCTAAGGAGAGATATTTTTTAACAGAATGATTGTGGCTTGGCTTAGAGCCACAGTCTTTCACAAAGTAAATGGTGCAGAAATCTTTTTTATACAGTTGCATGTTTCTTCTTGTAGCTCGGCTTGCCCTTCCCCTGCTTGTGTCGTGTGCCCTGTAACACTATGTTTGGATCCCAGCATCAGATGGTGAGTTCTTTTGGTTTGTAAAATAATATGGAATTGTGTTTTGAAACTGTGTTCCTTTCTAATGAAGTTCTGTTTGCAGGCCTACTGATGATTATTGGCTTATTCATTTACTGCTTAGGTCTTTCCGTTGTGTAATACATGCTTCTATTTCTGTGTGAATGTCCATGAAGGCTGGTTGGTATATAGGTCAGGAGCACCTGGCTCTTCAGGAATCTTGTAATCACTATATTACCTGCTTTAAGTAGAAACATGGCAGCCCAGTTAAGCACCAGAAATTCCTTCTAAAGCTCATACTTTAAGTAGTTATCACTGTTGCCTAGATTTATGAATGGGCAGATTTTGAAAACGAGATTCTTTGTTGTAATTATGGAATTAGTTCATCTTATTTTTAGACATACAAGTGATAAACCTCTCCATACTGAATCCAAAAGGAAAAGGAAGGGATAGATTTTAGAGCTCTGCATTTCTTTTTTCAAAGTAGTTTCATTTTCTAGTTCAGGTACATCAATGAATAGTGGTAGAAATATATTCTTGGCTGTTTTGTTTTTTGTTTTTGGCTACTTCTATTTCCAAAATCTTGGCTGTTTTAAAGGGGGTTGAGAGAACATTTTCTTTATTAAATGTTTAAAACTAGAGAAATGTTCTCACATATATAGAGTTTTTACCTTTAATCTCATTTAACTAATTTTTCTAGTCTTCAAGGAAAACTATTTGATTTTCATGTCTATGATTAGAGAAAACAGAAAAATTGTCAAGAATGGAAAATTGATTCAAGTGATTAATTTTGAGAGTCATCTGCTTCTTATTTGGAAGTCGTACTTTTTCACTGTATAGCTATTATATTGGTTGCCTCATTTTTTTATGGTTTGTATTTTGGTCCCAGGATGTTGCCTTCCTGGAGAAACTGATTAAAGATGACATAGAACGAGGAAGACTGCCCCTGTTGCTTGTCGCAAATGCTGGTAGGCATCATGAACCTGAATCTTCCATTTTGCATATATAAGGGGAGGCTAAGTACTTAGCCTAAAAAAGACCAGTTCTTAGGAATGTTTGTGTGCCACATGTTTAAGGTAGTCTGTATCCACATTGTGATGAAAACTATAATAGTAAAGTTAGCTCATTAGATTTTCTTTAATTGTTGATTTGTTTTGGAAGTTATTTTGCATATAAGTATACACTTTTTTATTTAGATTGTGAATGCTTCTCTGTGTTCTCCTTGAGTGCACTTTCTAAACTGAATTTGAAAATGTCACACTTAAGCTAGGCACAGTGGTGCATGCTGATAGTCCCAGCTACTTGGGAAGCTGAGGCAAGGGGATCTCTTGAACCCAGGAGTTACAGGTTGCAGCGAGCTATGATCACACCACTGTACTCTAGTCCAGGCAACCGAGTGAGACTCTCTCTCAAAAAAAATAAAAATACAGTGCCACATGCTGGTGAAGATGCAGAGCACCTGGAGCTCTCATACATTGCTCGTATGATGCAGAATGTTACAGCCACTCTGGAAAAGTTTGGCAGTTCCTCAAAGGGCTAAACCCAAAATTACCAGATTCCCCATCAGTCCCACTTGTGGGTATTTATCAAGGAGAAATGAAAACATGTCTCCACACAGACTGTGTGCCGACGATCATAACTGAAACAACCCAATGTTCTTCACCTGGTGAATAGATAAATTGTGGTATATCCATCTAATGGAATACTAAGCAGTAAATGGAAAGAACTACTGATACACATATCAATGTGGATGAATTTCAAAAGCATGCTAAGTATAAAAAGCCAGACACAAAAAGTTACATAATGTATGATTCTATTGATATGAAATTCTAGAAAAGACAAACTGCAGAAACAGATCAGGATTGTCTGGGGCCAGTGAGGAATGAGGAGAAGAGCGATTGCAGTGGGGTGAGGGCATTTTGGGGTGATAGAAATATTCTATATGCTGATTGTGTCAGTGGTTACACACTGTATACATTTGTCAAAACTCGAACGATAGGCCAGACACGGTGGCTCACGCCTGTAATCCTAGCACTCTGGGAGGCCAAGGCGGGTGAATTGTTTGAGCTCAGGAGTTCGAGACCAGCCTGAGCAAAAGCGAGAGCCCATCTCTACCAAAAAAATAGAAAGAAATTAGCTGGACAACTAAAAATATATAGAAAAAATTAGTCAGGCATGGTGGCGCATGCTGATAGTCCCAGCTACTCGGGAGGCTGAGGCAGGAGGATCACTTGAGCCCAGGGAGTTTGAGGTTGCTGTGAGATAGGCTGACACCATGGGACTCTAGCCCAGGCAACAGAGTGAGACTCTGTCTCAAAAAAAACCCTGAAAAACCTAGAACTATACACTTAAATGAGTGAATTTTATTGCATGCGAATTATACTACAGTAAAGCTGTTTGTTTAAAAAAAAAACAAAAAACAAAACAATAGGAAAACCACTTAAATATCCACTTTATTGCCAGCAGGAAAACCTCCACTTCCTGCCTAACTTAACCTTGTTTAAAAAGAAACACAAATCCACCCACATTCAATCACTTGTTAGACTGAAGGGGCTGCAGTTTGCATGTGACTGAGTGACTTACTAGTGTGACTAAATTGCAGGCGCCAGAAGACACATCTCAAGGTTAGTCAGCAGACATTGCCAAGAAATACAAAAAGGGAACCTGAACATGGTCCAGTCACTAAAACATAACGCTTTGCTTTTGTTTTGATGGACGGGTCACATGGCAAAACCTGTCCTTTGGTGTTTGATCTTGTTTCAACTAAATTAAATGTGTCAGTTAAGGGTTGTTTTGTTTTTTTAGTTTAAGATAGACTTACATGTGAGGGGGGAAAGTTTTTGCCCTTTTCCTGGCACAGACCTCACGAAAGAACCACTTTCTTTAGTTTGTGTTTGTTGAGGCAGTTGGTGAAGGTTTGAAATCTTACTAGTTGGCACGCTCCTAACTGGAAATTTAGGATGGTTGGGAGAATGCATGACTCCACGTTCTACTTAAGCTCTGTCTGAAAAGGGATCTGCCCAGCAAAATTTGTAGTGCAATCAAATTACCAAGGGTCTGGCTTAAAGTGTTTAATATATTAACACTTTCTGGCTTCAGAATGCATGTTAAAAGAACCTTGGTGGAAAAAACCCAAATTCATCTATATATTTTTTATAAAGGATACATCTAGGGCTGGGCGTGGTAGCTCACGCCTGTAATCCTAGCACTCTGGGAGGCCGAGGCAGGAGGATCACTCAAGGTCAGGAGTTCGAAACCAGCCTGAGCAAGAGTGAGACCCCGCTACTAAAAATATAAGAAACTAATTGGACAACTAAATATATAAAAAAAATTAGCCAGGCATGGTGGCACATGCCTGTAGTCCCAGCTACTTGGGAGGCTGAGGCAGAAGGATTGCTTGAGCCCAGGAGTTTGAGGTTGCTATGAGCTAGGATGACGCCATGGCACTCTGGCCCGGGCAACAGAGTGAGACTCTGTCTCAAAAAAAAAAGAAAAAGGAAAAGGATACATCTAAATCAATATAACCCAGGAAGTGACAATAAAAGGGTAGAAAAGGATATCTTGAGCAAATGCTGACCAAAATGAAAGTACCATAGCAATACTGATATGGAATAAAATAGATTTCATATGATAAAAGACATAATCTACTAAAAGTAACAGTTATGAATGCCTGTGAACATAACTTTGCAATGTTTAAAGGAAAACTAAGAAAAAAATTGATGTAACACATGTATAAATTGACAAACCCACAATCTTGCTGGGAGACTTGAATATTTTTCTCATGAATCAACAGATAAAGTAGATAGAAAATAAGTTTGTGAAAGATTTCAATAACACAATTAGATACATATAATGGAGAATACACATTTTTCAAAACTTGTATAAAAAGTCAGTCCACAAAGAAAATCTCAATAAAATAGGGATATAATAAGTCACTTCCCTTCTAAGGATGTAATGTTTATAAAAGCTCTCATGCTGTAAAGACTCAGAAAATGTTTGTTCCTTTTAATGTCCTTGTTTATTTGTTTTATCCTAGGAACTGTAGCAGTAGGACACACAGACAAGATTGGACGATTGAAAGAACTCTGTGAGCAGTACAGCATATGGCTTCACGTGGAGGGGTGAGTAGATTGGTGAGGTTGATTGGCTCTGTGTTTGGCCTGCACATAGTCCTCATGAAGAGTGGACAGCTAGGTTCTCATTTTGTAGAGACTTTTATCACTATAGGCTCTTTTGGTTGCACATAACAAAGTAACCCAAATTGGCTTAAGCAAAAGGAGATTTTATTGGCTCACATAACTAAAAAGACTAGTGTTAGGACTGGCTTTAAGCACAATGTCAACCAGGATTCAGTGTCTTCCTCCCTGTCCCCTCCCCTAATCACAATCATTTGACTTGAGTTCCTCTGTATTGGCTCTGTCTGTGGACAGACTTTCCTGTTATGGTGCAAAGTGGCTGCAGAAACTCCAGCCTTTTTTCCCCCCAGCTTTGTGTTCAGTGGGTCAGAAGTCCCAACCAACAGAAATCTCATATTGAACCAATCACTGTGGCCAGGGTAGAGTAATCCTCTGATAGTAGGTTGTTTGCGCACCTCTGGAGCAGGTGGTGCTTGATAGAGGGGTTTGGGATGGTTTCCCAGAAGGCTGTTGGAGTGCTGTTAAAAGAAGAGGAGAGAGGATGCAGGTGGTCAGTGCAGCCCATACCCACCACGTCGTACAAGGCAGTTGTCTTTTATTTTTATCCCTAAGAAAAGAGTGATGACTAGAAAAGGAGAGCTGTGAAAGGTAGAGAATAATACTGCCATTATGCTACATAAGTATGGGGTGTCCCCTGAAACATTTTGATTTGAATGCATTTTCAAGGTTTTCCTGAAATTTGTATCAACTATATCTTCTGTTGCTGTTATAAAAGCTAATACAGCTGAAAGACACTTAAATGTCAACTTACAACAGCACAGACTTTTTTTAGGAAATACTTAGTGAATAAGCAACATTAAATAATTAGTTCTTAGATTGGTGTTTTTTCTTCCAGTGTGAATCTGGCAACATTGGCTCTAGGTTATGTCTCCTCATCAGTGCTGGTATGTTGATTTACTAAATATTGGTGTTTTAAAGAAGGAATTTAAAACCACTCAATCCCTGATGGCTTTTCACGGTTTTTATGAATGGAGGAGGGTGTTGGGTTAGTGTATTCTCATAACCTAACAGAGAGTTGTTCTTTTTTTTGGTAGGCTGCAACTAAATGTGACAGCATGACGATGACTCCTGGCCCATGGCTGGGTTTGCCAGCTGTTCCTGCAGTGACACTCTATAAACATGATGATCCTGCCTTGGTAAGCTTACTCTCACTGGAGAGGGAATGGGAGTGGTCAATACTCGTTATTGGCTTAGGGGCAGAATACAGAAAAATAAAGGAAAAAGTGAAAAATATGCTTAATTCCACTTACATTTAGAAAAGTTTTTAACGTAAGTGAAACCATACTGTATATATTTTTCTGTTCACCCCATACTTCCCTGTGTGCATAAAGAATTTTTTATGATATTTTATGATTGCATGATATTCTGTCACTACTTAGTCTCCATTTGTGAACTTTTAGGATGCCTTCAAATTTTTGTTACTGAAATAATGAGGCAATGAACATCTTTCTATATTTCAAGTTGTTTCTTTAGAATAGATTCCCGGAAGTGGAATTACTGAGTGGGAGCATTTTAAGGCTCCTGGTCCACGTTGTCCAATAGGTTGTAACATATTTTTTAAAAGATCATAGTTGTGGTTTTTGATGATAGATCAGTTACTGATAGGCACGTGCAAAGTAAGATTTAAGTGATTATTGCTAAAATAGTTGATGTCTTGCTCAGTTGATAATGGCCAGGTATTCGAGGATGCTCAGAGCAACCTTAGAACGGGCTACCTTTTGAATGTCTAGGAGCTCTGGCTCTGGGATGTGAACCGCTTCAGGATCCTCATCCTGGCTTTGCCACTCCTTAGCTGTTGAACCCTTAAACAAAGCAAGGTCTCTGAGCTAAGTTACTTAGAATACTTACTTCATAGAGTTGTTGGAAGATCAAATGGATAATGCAAGCCAGGTGTTTAGCATAGCATCTGTTATATACTAAGTATGTCGTAAATGGTAGACACTAACAGAACTAACAGAACAGTTAGTTCTGTTGTGAAATTTCAATGGCTTTAATAAACCCATATTGGCTTTTTTAGACTTTAGTTGCTGGTCTTACATCAAATAAACCAGCAGACAAACTCCGTGCTCTGCCACTGTGGTTGTCGTTACAATACTTGGGACTTGATGGGATTGTGGAGAGGATAAAGCATGCCTGTCAACTGGTGAGTAGAAACCCAAAGTTGAGATGAGTCACAAAGACTCCTTGGCAAAAGCAGAGGCAGAAAAATATTTTATTTATGTACCTTCCTTCCAGAACCTCCTTGTCTGGGTTGACCATCTCATGAGCAAGCAGACTAATTGCATATGTATCTTTCTTGTTCAGAGTTCTGGGAGAAACTGCCGGGGTTGTCTCAGCACTTGTGTCCAGAACAAATCAGATTAAAAGGAGTATCGGTGTCAGCATGGGATAAGAAATTACAAGATGTCTTCCTAAGGGATGGAGAAGGAAGTTGGGAGGATAGCTCTTCCCTTTTGTTCCCCATGACCGACTGACTGCAGGGTTAGGGAATAGGAAGGTTAAAGGTTGGTTATGGAGGACATGGATATTTTTAATACTAGCTGGCTTAGGTTCCCAAATTTCAGGGCTCTGGGGACAATTCTCATCCTCTTTCCATTTCCGGTGTTCTAATTGTGAAAAATATGTAATTATGCTGTAGTTTAGTGTCTTAATCCATTCAGGCTGCCATAACATAACACCTTAGACTGGGTAGTTTATAAATAACAGAAATTTATTCCTTACAGTTCTGGAGACTGAGAAGTCCAAGATCAAGGCGCCAGCAGATCTGGTGTCCAGTGAGGGCCCGTGCCTTAAGGCGGCCACTTCCACAGGTCCTCACATAGCCAAAGGGGTGAACACACTCTCTTTAGCCTCTTTTATAAGGGCACTGATTCTATTCATGAGGGCTCTATCCTCTGTACTCTAATCACCTCCCACAGGCCCTACCTCTTAATACTTGGAGATTAGGTTTCAACATATGAAATTTGGGAGGACACAAACATTCAGACCATAGCAAAAAAAAAAAAAAAGTCATTTATGCAGTGTGAGAGCTGAGCCCTACCTGGGCTCAGAAGCATGTCACCTCTCAACACTTCCATTCTCTAACCTGTGAAATAGGGATAATACAACAAAAGACCGTGGTGAGGACTTGATGAGTTAATCCATGTAAAGCTCTTACAGTAGTACCTGATCGTATAGTAAGCTGTGTATACAGGTTTAAATCTTTGTTTTAAATATATTATTGGGGAATTGGCCCTTCAAGTATCATTTTTATATTTAAGAAAAATTAGTATTTTCATATTGCTCTAGTAGTAGTCTTTGGTTCATAGTATGTTAGGATAGTTCATTTTTACATTAAAAAATAATTTTTAGGTTTATACTCATGCTTACAAAAGCACCATAATTTTAGGTGTGTTCTCATTATACTATTAGCTCACATCTTGAGGTTTGGTTCTTAGGAAAGAGAAGCCTTTATTGCTGTAGTAACTTAGTCAATTTAGAGAAGGTTTAGGCACTCAAGGGAGAATTTTTCAATTCCCCTTGGCCCATGGCATGCAGAAAAATAATGTTGACATTAGCTACCAAACCCTTGAGGTCACCACAGCTCTGGTATCTTCCTTCAAACAAAAAGTGTAGCTGATCTCAAATACTCTTGAGGATTTAAATGATATCCTATTGCTGACTCACCCATGTTAAATGCAGATGTTAAGCTGCATGAAAATTTGGCAGATGTGGTTATCTGTGTATATTCACACCTTATAGTTCATATTAGACCATAGATTCCCTGAGAACAGAAATGAGTGTTGTGCTTTTCCTCCTCCTCATCCTCGTCTCCATCATCATCATCTTGGGTAGCGATTATAGAGCATATAACTCGGTGCCAGGCACCATGAGGTACTTTATATACATCGTCTCATTTGATCCCCACAACTTGACTAGAATGTAAGTTCCACTGGTAAGATACAGAGAATGAGTTTTCATGAGGGGCTTTCCACTGTCCAGTACTCAGTGAATATCATTTGAATTAATGTGTCCCAACCCCAGGAGTTAGATACTATTATTATCCTTCTATCAGTGATGAGGGAACTGGGGTTGAGACATTAATACAGTGGTGATGATGGCGTTGATAATGATGGTAGCCATCACTTGCGTAATGCACACTGTGTTTTAGATACTGCTTCTAAGCACTTATTGTATATCAACTCATTTAATCTTCACAACCTTGTAAGAAAAATACTATCATCTCCATTTTATAGTTGAGGGAACTGAGGCACAAGCACAGGTTAAACAACTTTTGTCCAAGGTTATAGGTAGTAATTGGCAGATTAAATAACTTATCCAGTGGGGTCCTGCAGGTGATAAGTGGCAGAGTCAGGCTTTTACCCATCTCTTGAGCACGCTGTGTTCTCAAGAGACTTGTCATTGGTCTCCCCCGATATTCAGTATTGTGACTTGTACACATTTGTACTCAGTAGTTTTTAAATGAGTGACTTATATTGCTAATATGATGGATTCACATATGTCTCATTACAAACAGCTTTTCCTGAGTCACTACATGTAACTTTTAACTGAAAGATTGGGAAATATTTGCAGATTTTGAAATGCAAAAATGGGCGGCCAAACTTAGAAATCACCAAGTTGCAGATGACTTTATTTGCCTGAGATCTTTGTTTGCAGACCTGCAAAGACCCTCATGAAAGCCACTTATGTCAGTCTAATGAAATTATATAAGCTGTTCTTTGTTATTTTCAGAGTCAACGATTGCAGGAAAGTTTGAAGAAAGTGAACCACATCAAACTCTTGGTATAGTATATAATTTCATTTATTTTTGAAATAAATAACTTTTTTTAAACTTCATTAACTTAGAATGATTTTCTCCAGATTTTATACATTTCAGTGGAATTTTGGCAGCTCCAGTAAAAAACAAAACTCCCCAAAACCATACATTCTTTGGAAAAGAATCATACGTGTATTTATGACCTCATTATACAGTTGGCCTGAAGCCAAGAAATTTGTACCATACCGTGTTTAAATTCCTACAGTGCTTTTCATATAATCTATTTATTCTATTAAAATTTAGAATTGCACAAAGATCATATAAACACCATTAACTTCACCTGCCTGAGGACTTTAGAGCACCCATCTTCCTGAAATGAAAAATCATTTTGTTTCTCAGAATGCTTTAGGCTACTCTTTCTGAAATCTTCTGACACCAGAGTTTTCATTTGCATGAAGTGAGAGAAGGAGGAGAAAAGCAAGCAGTCTTGCTCTTATCTTTTGGTATCTTCCTAAAATGAATCTTTCATAAATTGCTCCCCAGGGATAGTAACTAGATAAGGAAATGAGGATTTAGCAGAGCTAACAACCAAGAATGAGTATCAGTTCAGATTTGAATGTCTTCATGTTTTGCTTTCTTATATTTTAAAATTTCAGGCAATTTATAGGTCAAATTCTGATTTAAATAGGTTCACTGAGTGTTTCTTTGACAATTCTGCAGGGTACAGTTAAGTTTAAAACTCATTTTTGAGACTGGTCATGGAGGCTCACACCTGTAATCCCGGCACTTAGGGAGGCCTAGGTGGGAGGATTGCTTGGGCCTAGGAGTTTACGACCAACCTGGACAACACAATGAGATCCCATCTCTATAAAGAATTTAAAAAATTAGCCAGGCATGCTGGCATGGGCCTGTATAGTCCCAGCTACTCAGGAGGTTGAGGCAGGAGGATCGCTTGAGCCCAGGAGTTTGAGGCTGCAGTGAGCTATGATTGCACCACTGCACTCCAACCTGAGCAACGGAGCAAGACACTATCTCTAAAAAAAACATTAAAATTAAAAAGATTTTTTAAAAAACGAATTTTTGAGTTTATTTGAGGTTTAACACATTGCCACTAGAAAAATTTTTTTCCTTGGGGCCATGGTGTTTTATTACAAAAATAGAATAAAAACTTTCAAAACAAAACAATCCTTTTTAATTTAATGAAAAATCTGTTATTTTTTGTTTTCTGTGTGTGAGTTATATGCAACTTGAAAAATAAGTTTTCGCAGTACCCAGGGTGAAGAGACACGTGAGTTTCATATGCTTCACAAGGCTCTGGGCTCAAAACTAGCGTGGGTTAAATACAACTCACACGGCTGTTAATGTGTTAAGTTAGTACAGTTTATTTCTATTTTAGAACGTGGTTTGGTTTAAGGGAGGTAGCTACTCTGCATTGCCATCTGAGATGGAGCCTGGGGCCATCTGACCCAAGTTCTAGCTGGGGGAACCTTGGACAAGGAGGTGGGCCATTGGGGAAGCAGAAGGGAGGAATGTAAATGAGAAGGGGTTCTACTGTCAGAGACACCACAGGGTGGCCCTGTGACACTGAGTCACTTTCTTAACCTCCTGAGCTCATGAGCTCAGCTGTCAAATGAAAGTGTGTGGTTGGACTCCTCTGATTTCAAACAAAGAGACCCAAATTATGGACTTGATTGAGCAGGCTGTTGGGAATCAAGGCCGTGCTGGGCCTGGATGCTTTTCCTGTCCCTGCCTTGCTGAGCCCCCCACTCGACTCTTCCTTACCTCCTCGATACTCCCTCATTTTCAAGTGGGGGGGATCCAATGGCGTTAGTTAATCACCAGTTGTTTTGGAGCTTCTTTGTAAGGCCACACATGGCCCACGCATAAACCCTGCTCTGTCCCTTCCAATGGCTGCTTATTTCATTAGAGGATACGGTAACTGGCAGATACCAAGAGGCATGGTGGCCTGTCATCATCATCACCACTGCAGCTGCTGCTTGTGAAATGCTTCCTAGATACCACACATGGTACTAAATACCTTACACACATTATTTTGTTTAACCCTCACAACAGTCTCCTTGTATATGCTATTCCCTCTGCCAGAAATACTGTTCCCCCACCCCAGTTCTTCTCATGGCTGATTTCTTTTAGATCTTAGTTTAAATCTCACCTTTCCTGACCAACGTAAGATAACTTCCCACTACCATCCATCATTTTCTATCTCCTGGGTTTTTTCCTTCTTCATTGTACTTGTTACTGTCTGAAATCGTATTTATTGACAATTTTGCCTATAGAAGCTTCATAAAGGTTTTATCCAGACTCAGTACTGTCCCTCACATGGGCCTTAAAACCCAATACCCAGCCAGGTGTAGTGACTCATGTCATGGTCCTGGCACTGTTAGAGGCAGAGGTGGGAGGATTGTTTGAGGTCAGGAGTTCAAGACCAGCCTGAGCAACCGTGGCGAGACTCCCATCTCTACAAAAATTAGAAAACCTGGCTGGGTGTGGTGGTGAATGCCTGTAGTCCCAGCTACTTAGGAAGCTGAGGCAGGAGGATTGAGTGAGCCCAGGAGTTTGAGGCTGCAGTGAGCTGTAATGACACCACTGTACTCTAGCCCGGGCGACAGATCCAGACACTGTCTCAAAAAATACGTAAGACCCAAGCCATGAAAGCCAAGTGCCAGGCCCCAGACATGCTGCCCTTCCCCTGCAGCTCAGTTTACAGTTGTCTTTCTCTTTCCTCTTCTTTCTGGATTCATCCTTTTTCTGTGAGCCTAGCAATGGTTTAACCTTTTTTTGGTCACATTTGGTTATATTTAATACAGCATTTTGGGGATTTAGAATTGATACCTTTGGTATTAGCCCAGTCTAGGGTTGCTAGAACCAGAAGCATATGTATATAACCCTGTGTAGTATTTCTTAATGCACACTTGAGACCACTGAGTTCAAAGAAAGAAAAGAGGATCATAATATACATAGAAGTCTTGGCCCTCAAATCATTCTGCCTTTTCCTAACTGAGGATGGGGTGAATGGGTGGATTATTTTGTCACCTTTCTTGTTCCTACTTGCTTAATGGGCTCAGTTCCATTCTATTTAAATACTAAGCCCCGTACCTTTGAAAGTATTAATAGTTTTGTTCATGTGAAAGTTAAAAGAGATGATAGATGTGAAAGCATTTAGCATAGGAACTGGCTCAATAAATAATTGGCAGATTTGAATACAAATCCTGCTTGATTTGAATCACATCCACACAGTCCTTTGAAAAATTACCAGAACAGATCTTGGGCCAACTACGTCCTATCTTTCCAAGTGAGCATTTCCTGGTGTGGCCCTGCTAATGAGTCACCACGCCGGGAACCTTGGAACGTAAGTTTTGTGACTGGAGTTAGAGTGCTGGAGTGGTTGACTGCTTAGAGATCTCCCCCAGCACCGCCCACACCCCCAGAAAATACCACAGAGCCTGCTGGAGGACATAGCTGCTCCTGTGCACCCCGACCCAGGATGAAGCTGAGGGCTGACTGTACATTTGTTCTACAGATGCATCAGCTTAGTGCTGGATTATCCTAATGCAGTGCACGTTTTTACCTGCTATGAAACCTGTTAGTGAAGTCATCTGATGTCTTTCTTGAATATTAAGTACTGAGTATAAACACTAAAGTACATATATTTAGAAAATAAGTAGATACAGTTCTAGACTGTGGTTATCTACATTGCCTGTAGGACTTGCATCCTGTTCCAAAAGTTTTACAAGGTGAGAAGAAAGTACTTGTTACCTTTTCCCCCCTGTAAGTATAAAAAGTTCTAGTAAATCCTGCAGAATTCCTGGGATTCTTGAAAGCATTGGCTCTCTCATCACTGATTCTAGTTCTATTTTCTCCTTACCTTTTTTGATTTTTAATGTTAGACCTGTGTTTATCCATTATTATTAAAATTATTTTAAGGTACTAGTGTCAAATAGCTTATAAATTACAGTGTACTCTTAGGGCTGGTTCATAATTTCTAGAAATTTTACTAAACCCTTGAGTTTTTGATTTTTGTTTCTCTAGCAACTGAAATTAACCTTTGAATTTTTTAATGCGTTATTTACAAAATAGAGCATCTCTAACCTATTTTTCAGACTCACCATTTCATTCTGTAGATGTATGGAATTTAATATTACTTAGTAATACCAGACTTCCATTTTTGCAGGTGGAAGATGAACTCAGTTCTCCAGTAGTGGTGTTCAGATTTTTCCAGGAATTAACAGGCTCAGGTAGGTGATTTTTAAAAGAGGATTATTTCCATATCTGTGTTTAAGGGCTTTGAATGTGATACCATTTCAAGTTAATAGATAGTCCAAAATATTTTTATTGTTAAAATTATCAGTCATCATTTCAGAAAAATTTAACAATATTTGTAAGAACTTCAGTCCTGAATGTTTTAGCATTTTGCTGATAGTGTGCTGTTATTAAATCAGTGGGTCCCAAATGCCAGTCCCTGGGCCGGTGCTGGAGTGGCTGAGAAAGTCATTTGAAGATACAGATTTTTAGGCCCTGTTTCCCACATATTTTGATTCAGTAGGTTTGACTCAGGAATCTCCATTTTTAAAAAATGTCTCAAGTGCCACCAGCCAAGTCCAAGGACCGTTGTTTTTCACCTGGATGGCCATGGGCCCCTTTCAGCTGGTCTCTGTCTCCACACGGAGGGCAGATCACACTGTAGCGCTTCCCTGGCACAACCCCTGGGCATCTTACTGTTTCAGCTGAATGAAATCCAGGCTCTCTGCCATGCCCCAGGAGCCCGCGTGCTCTGCCCCAGCTTTCTCTCTGACTTCCTCTCAGGTTATTTTCCTTCTTGCTCATTGTGCGTCAGTCATACGAGTCTCCTCTTTCTTAGAATACAGCTCTGTCTAGTGCAAGACCTGGCTGCTTGCTGTTCCCCCACTTCTCACGTTTCCTCTCATTCTTCTGATGGCTGGCTCCTTCTTACCATTTAGGTCTCCACTCAGCGGCCACCTTTCTCAGAGAGCCTTCCCTCTCCATCCTGTCTGAAGTGACTCCATCATATTATATCAGAGCACCCACCTTCTCTCATGGCACTAACAACAACACGTAGTGATTTTATTTCTTTCTTTATGGTCTGTTTCCTCAACTAGAATGGCAGCTCCGAGATTACAAAAACCTAGTCTGCCATATATCCCGCTGTCAAGCCCAGTGCCTGGCATGAGTAGGCACCTAAACCATTTTGATGAGTGAAGAATAATTCTTGTGCAGCCCAGTTTGGGTTCTCTTCAGCACTCATGACCTTGCATGGTGCTCGGTAGACTAGTTAACTTGCAATGTTTGCTTTGATTTCCTCTTGAAATTCCTTGAAAGAAAACCTTCTTTTTAATGAAATTAACAATTCAGTTTGCGTGAATATATTCAAGTGTTATATAGTTGATGAGGAAAAAAGTGGAACTTTAAACCTATCAGATGTACATTTGGTTTCTGTAATACATGAGACTATTCCCTTGGGTTAACGTTGGGATTAGTGAAATGGGATTGGAGGAGTATTTGCTTTCGTTAGCCGAGTTTCTGGGAGTGACTCCCCCTTTCTGTGTTTTAGCATCAGACCCAGTATTTAAAGCTGTCCTGGCGCCCAACATGGCACCTTCAACAGTCGGCCGGGAGAGACACTCCTGTGACGTGTTGAATCGCTGGGTAAGAATGGAAGTTGTCCCCTTTTTCTTTTATATCTGGAGCATCACTGCCTGCCCTGATGGTGGGAGTAACACATGGTCATGTGTGGGAAATCAGCACCAGGAGGGAGCCTCCTTGAAGGTGCTGGGCTTGTTCTGGGGTTCTGCTACAAATTGATTAGTGCTTGACCCCACTATGTCATCTCTGGCAAGTCCTTTTAGCATTGTTCCCTCAGTTTCCTCATGTGACCATTTCCTTGCTGCCTTGTAAGGCTGTAAAACAATATGCAGAGCTGCAGTGGAGCTGCTCTGGAGTTGTGGGGAGTGTGTACAGCACTCTCAGGAGGCGCACAGGCCCGAGTCTGCCGAGAACCTTCGGCAAGCTGGCAGTGTGGGTCAAACCCTTATGTGTCGGCAGCTCTTCTGACACTGAAAAAGTACCTCTAGCATTTCAGTGTAAAGAATGTTCCAAACAGTGAAAGAATGTTCACCACAGCAGTGTCAGTCCCACCACAACATTGGACATGCCCAGCATAGGTGCTTGGTGAATAAGTTACAGTGCATCTCTGCAGTGGAGCTCAAACGCCATCATAAACCATAAAGCTGAATGTTTAAGGCAGAAAGAAATGGTTACCGTAAATTAAGTGGGAAAATGCAGTGTAGAATATCGTGTTTTATGATGACAAAAAATACACTCCATTCAGAGAGAAAAGACTGGGGGGAATATACCAAGTGTCAGCAGTGGGTGTTTCTGAATGGTGTATTATGGATAATTATTTTCTTTTGCTTTACATATATTTCTCAGATTTTTCTGCAATGAACTTGTATTTATTAGTAAGAAAAATGTAAAATTTACTGTTTTTTAAAAAAAATTTGCTATAAATATTCCAAGACAATCAAAAGAGGAGCCTCTTTGGTCTGAGGCTGAGTGGGTGAGGATAGGTCTTGAAGATGTTCGATGCCCTCCTTGCAGGAGCATATTCACTCTGTCCTTTCTCTGCAGCTGGGAGAACAGCTGAAACAGCTGGTGCCTGCGAGTGGCCTCACCGTCATGGATCTGGAAGTTGAGGGCACATGTGTGCGCTTCAGCCCTTTGATGACAGCAGCAGGTAACTAGTCCCAGCAGATTTCCCTCACTTCCGTTCTGGGGAGAAACAGTTGCCTGTGTGTTAAAAGTCCAGGCTGTTGGGGTGATTAGCTTTCCCTTGTGATGTCCTGTTCTCCTATAGGTATCAGCATCTCCAAAAAGAGGGGCTCTTTCTTTTCTTTGGGGCTAAATTTAGGTAGACTAACATTCCAGTGTAACTTCTCAGAATTAGACTGAGACTTCTGAAGTCACTTGAATTCCTATATTTTGATGTTTTAGGATCCTTGGTTTTCTATTCCAGTGGTTCTCACTCCTAACTGCACAGTAGAGTCACCTGTGGAGCTTTAAAACTACCAACAGCTGCCCCACCTACAGAGATGCTGATTTCCTTGATCTGGAACAGAGCCTGGACATCTGTGTTTTTAAAAGGTCCCCTGGTGATTCTAATAGGCCAGTGAAGGTTGAGAACCACTGTTTTAGACATTTGAGAAAGCAGTGTAGCTGAAAGTATGTGGATTCCTATGACAGATAATCCTAAGTACATGGCCCCTCTCAGCCACCTCATACGTGTGGAACCTTGAGCAAGTCTCTTGATCTCCAGACCTGTTC
Organism: Lepilemur ruficaudatus; assembly: GCA_963574885.1. NCBI lineage: Eukaryota > Metazoa > Chordata > Mammalia > Primates > Lepilemuridae > Lepilemur > Lepilemur ruficaudatus. The sequence goes on along the minus strand of CAUYRT010044496.1, from coordinate 4,706 downwards.
CCCACTGCCTCAAGGTAGTGATGTGCAGACTGAAATGCGATCATGTGTATGAAATGCCTTAGGTAGTGCCTGGCATATCATAGTAGGCACTTAAAAACAATCTGAAAAAAGAGCTATTAAATATTTGGTTGTGCTTTTTTGCAAAATTATTTCAACATTTTGAGAAAATGTGGTTTTTCATAAGCTGTTTTCAATATTTTGGGGAAGATGTTTTCTCAAAGACATCAAAATAACAAAATGCAGGCATTTTCTTAGCCATCATGAAGACTGCCCTAGAGGCTTAGTCTTTGAAACTCGAAAAGCAGGCTGATGACACCAGGGAAGTGAGGGAGTAGTACTCTTGCCAAGCTGCTGGAGCCCTGAGACCTCTCAAGCACTGACCTTGAAGTGACGTGATGCTGTCATCATCTCCCTGCCCTTCCCGTGTGGGGGCACAAATCACCAAAATACTTTTCTTTCTCTCTGTTGTAATCATGTGAAGAGAGAATCTGTGGTTGCTTTTTTGTTTTTAATCTGTGGTATGATGTTTATAACCTGCTTTATGGAAGCAGGCTTTCTGTGAGAAGAGTCTGATTTCTACATTGGAGTGTTTCATTGTACATCAAATATTTTATGAAAGAAAAAGTACACCTGGAACAGCAGCTGTGTTAATTTTTAACACCGGATTCTTCCATATCTGGGTTGAGTGGCTTTTAAAAGTATAGGCTGGGCACAGTGGCTCACACCTGTAATCCTAGCACTCTGGGAGGCTGAGGCAGAGGATGGCTTGAGGACAGGAGTTCAAGACCAGCCTGAGCAAGAGCGAGACCCTATCTCTACTACAAATAGAAAGAAATTAGCTGGGCAATGAAAAACAGAAAAAATTAGTTGTGCGTAGTGGCACATGCCTGTAGTCCCAGCTACTTGGGAGGCTGAGGCAGGAGGATCGCTTGAGCCCAGGAGTTTCAGGCTGCTGTGAGCTGGGCTGACGTCACGGCATTCTAGCCTGGGCAGAGTGAGACTCTGTCTCAAAAAAAAAAAAAAATGGAAAAAAAAAAAAATGGGAAAAAAAAAAAAGTCTTCAGCTCCAGCTAATTAGATATACCTGGAGCTTTTGCTCTTCCCAATAGTGGAAGGGGGCACCCTGCTCTCTCGTTAGCCATCCTGTAAGTGTTTCTCTAACATTCTGTGAACGTCTTCAGTTTTAGGAACCCGAGGAGAAGATGTGGATCAGCTTGTAGCTTGCATACAAAGCAAGCTGCCAGTCCTGAGCTGTACACTGCAGCTGCGAGAAGAGTTCAAGCAGGAAGTGGAAGGAACGGCAGGTCTCTTATATGTTGACGACCCTAACTGGCCTGGAATAGGGGTTGTCAGGTAAAGTTTCAGCTCGCCAATTGCCGTGAGAGACTTTGCTGCATAAAGAACATGGGTGGGTTATTTTGTGAACCAGCTTAAAAATCCAGGATGAATACGTGTAGTCATAATGTCCTTGTCTAATGAAAATTCAACTGGATTTTCTGGGCATTTACAGAAGCACAGTGCAGGCAGGTGAGTTGGCCCCCAGTTCATCAGTGAGGTCAGAGTTGCTGTATGTTGTCTTTATGGGCCAGTTCTCAAGTACCTAGGAGAAGATATAGATGGGCGTATTTAACAGACAAATGGTTACTCTCTAGGGTATACAGACCATTACACATCAGTAAAGAAAAAAACTCCAATTCCCCAAGGAGAGAAAATTCCAGTCCTCTCTAGTTCAGTGGGTGCCATCCTATGGCCGCTTTCCAGCTCCTTTAAAGATGAGGCAAGTATCTTTTTATTGCAACTGATGAAACTTTCAGACCTTGCCTCTCTCATTTTCACAGACCTAAGACTTAGGCTTTCCTGTGACAGTCTTCAAAGTTTTTGGTCTTGAGACAATTGTCAGTAGCTCTTTTACCCGTTTGTCTCATTCCACAGTCTTGATAATCTCTGTGCTTTATACCCCTATAATCCTGTGTCTGGAAAGACATTTGCTCTTTTAGATTGAAATGATGTTGTTTGATATTGTTTATAGGTATGAACATGCTAATGATGATAAGAGCAGTTTGAAATCAGATCCTGAAGGGGAAAAAATCCATGCTGGACTCCTGAAAAAGTTAAATGAACTGGAATCTGACCTTACATTTAAAATGGGTAATTATTTTTATAAAGCAACTGTGACCTTTGGAAGGACATTTTCTAACCAGCTTCAAGGAAAATGGGTTTAATATCTTTGGAGGAAACTGGTTCAGTTCTAGGTGGAAGGTGTGGTTCTTCTGCAGCCTTTCAGGGGCTTTTTCCCTGTCCTTATTAGAGTCTCTGAAAAGGACGCTCCTTTCTTCGTGGGCACGCTATTGTGCAGGAGAGTGGGCCTGTGTCTCACGACAGAGGACTTGGAAACTAAGTTTGTCTATTGTTTCTTCCTACAGGCCCCGAATATAAAAGTATGAAGAGCTGTCTTTACATTGGCATGACGAGTGACGACACAGACATTTCTGAGCTCGTGGAGACCATTGTAGTCACAGCCCGGGAAATTGAGGAAAACTCAAGGGTCTGTAAGAATATTCAGTGTTTTGATCCTTTTCTGGGTTTTGTCCCAACTAGCAGGGGTCACAAAGAAAAGACACCCTTAGGGATGTCCATTCATTCTTTTCTTTCCCAAGAAGTTTATAGGGGTTTCCTGTGAGCTAGGCGTCGAGCCAGGCATCAGGAATGCCAGGTGGGTTTGACACAGCCCCTACCCCCAGCGAGCTCACAAGCCATTGTGGGGAAGAGATATACATAGCATGCATGTAAGTGCTGCAGAATCCAGGTCGGGGTAGCTGAGCATTCAGGAGGACACATTCACCTCTGCCTGCTAAGGTCAGGGAAGACTAATTGGAGCTGGGTCCTGAGGGTGATTGAGACGGTGTTTCTGATTACAGGACTTCCCGCCAGTAATAAATAGACCTGCTTCTATTGGTCAGTTGGCAGGGAGCACAGGCTCAAAGGCTTAAAAAATGTTCTCCAAAGCAGACAATTCCCTAGAAATGACTCAAAAAGAGAGAAAAGGGACCATAGCAAGACTGGTCTGAGAGGAGACAGAAACATGTCATGTGATTCACTTTTGGCAGAGTGAGGGAGAAAGAAGTTCGGACTGAGGCAGAGGAGCCAGCTTTATTCGTTCTTGGGTGGGCTGCTTAAGGTTTCTCCCAAACCTGACTATATTCTGATTGTGTCTTCATGAATGTTGAGCAGCATGTTTGTTTTGTATGGATGTCACATTGAGGTTGTAAGTAGTTACTTCTCCTCTGTTGCCTGGCAAATGAGGCTGGTCCCCAAGATATGTCTGCCCAGGCCTCCGTGAGCATTTTATCCTTTTCTGTTTGATTTTCTATTTTATTTTTACATTGGCGTTTAAATGCAGGGTTCCATTTACTGACAGACTTTTATGTCCCCAGTGCTGTGTTACTAGTTCTTCTAGGCCCTGGGCAAGAAGCTTAGACAAGTAATACCTTTCCTGGTCCTAACACAGCTTCTGGAAAACATGACTGAAGTTGTTCGGAAAGGAATTCAGGAAGCTCAGGTTGAGCTGCAGAAGGCAAATGAGGAACGACTCCTGGAAGAGGTGAGGCTACTGATGGGAATTCCTGGCTGGGAGTGGGACTCAGCAGGATGCTCCTGAGCAATGGTTATGTTTTTGCAGGGAGTATTACGGCAGATACCCGTGGTGGGCTCTGTGCTGAATTGGTTTTCTCCAGTACAAGCTTTGCAGAAGGGAAGAACTTTTAACTTAACAGCAGGTATGACTAACTGGCCACCACCAAATCTCATTTACCTTGGGAGTTTTGACCAATGCCCTTGGGTCCCAGCGCAGCCCACACTGAGAGGCCCTTTATAGAGTTTCAGTTCTTTATTGCTGGCACTGTGCCAGGAATCCAAGGCAGTGAGGTCTGTCCCTGCTGCTGTCATCCTCCTGCCACCTCGACAGCTGAAATAGTATGAAAGCAGATACCCATTCCCTACCCCAAGCACACTCCTCTTCCTTGAATCCAGTGAATTCAGCTGTTCAGACTCTCAAGGTATTGTGTCTTGGACATTTTAGTTGAAGGTTAATATTCTTTGTAGTCCTCGTTATTGTTTTGCCCTAGCAGAGGGCTGCGTTTGAAAGGGAAAAGTCAAAGACTGTAGTATGTAGCACATACTACATACTGGAACATTTCAGCAAGTATTACAAGTTGCTGGAGTTTGGGGAAAATATTAGTGATTTCTCCTTTCCTGTTCTACCAAGGAAATAATTTCCTAAACCTGAGGTTTCTGCCTTTGTTCCTTCCCCAGGAAGTGATGACTACATTGTCATGAAAGCAAAAGATAATCTGATTTTTAATCTGCCAAGCCTCAGCTTTTCCCATTTGGTCCTGGTTCCCCAGGCATGCTTGTGCCACACTGCTGGCTCAGTGTTCTTGGTACTCAGGAGACTCAGCAGGGCTGGGGCTTGAAAGCCAGCTGCAAGGCGGCTTTCCATAGTTCTCAGCATGTTTCAAGAGTGCTCAAGGCCAAGCACGGTGGCTCACGCCTGTTATCCTAGCACTCTGGGAGGCCGAGGTGGGTGGATTGCTTAAGGTAAGAAGTTCGAAACCAGCCTGAGCAAGAGCGAGACCCCCGTCTTTACTAAAAATAGAAATTAATTGGCCAACTAAAAACAAATATATATAAAAAAAATTAGGCATGGT
>CAUYRT010044495.1:0-26800 GCA_963574885.1 Lepilemur ruficaudatus | reverse complement strand
CCCAGGCTAGAGTGCCGTGGCGTCAGCCTAGCTCACAGCAACCTCAAACTCCTGGGCTCAAGCGATCCTCCTGCCTCAGCCTCCCGAGTAGCTGGGACTATAGGCATGCGCCACCATGCCCGGCTAATTTTTTCTATATATTTTTAGTTGGCCAATTAATTTCTTTCTACTTTTAGTAGAGACGGGGTCTCGCTCTTGCTCAGGCTGGTTTCAAATTCCTGACCTTGAGCGATCCGCCCGCCTCGGCCTCCCAGAGTGCTAGGATTACAGGCGTGAGCCACCGCGCCCGGCCGACACGTGCTTATTTTTAAAGGGAGATGGACGACACCATTCTTCCCAGAGTCGTGTTCCTTGTTGGAGAAAACACAAAAACAAAGGCAAAAAAAAAACCCTAGGACTTGATTGATTAGAAACGTTAATCGGTTTTTACCACACTGAAATGAAGGTATGAGGTCAGTCTGTGCTGCCGTGAAATTCAAAGGAGATTTGGAAGTAAGGTCGTTATTTATTGCTCCATTAGAATAGACCCAGAAAAAAGGATTTTTTAAAAAAAAAACAGGGCCATCCGCTGCAGGACCCTGGGCAGCTCGGGGCCACGCGGGCCAGGGCGGGATTCACAGTGATTCGGGTTTGTCTGTTTCCGCAGGCGGCCGGGTGCCGGGGCGCGCCTACACCTTGTAGTTGAGCTCGGCGTTCATCTTGGTGTACATCTCGTAGATGACATCGATGGTGGCCGTGTAGTTGACCAGGAAGAGGCGGATCTTTTCCAGACACTCCTCCTCCGTCACGTTCTGCCCCTTGGAGAGCGCTTTCAGGAAGTCGGACTTATAGGGGGCGGCGTACAGCGCTGCCTTGAGACGGGCGAGAGGGGGCGGGCACAGCGTTAGCGGGGCAGGTACACCAGGCCAGCACTCGGGGGGCCGGGAAGGGGACGTTCCCCAGGTCTGTGCTATTCGTGGCGTTGAAAGGGAAAGGAAAAGGAAAAGATGTGTTTTCCCTTCTACCCCCGTGCAAGACAGCAGGAAGGACGTCAGCTTTGGGGACAGACAGACCTGAGTGCAAAGTCCAGCTTGTGCCGCCGACTAGCTGTGAGCCTTGAGCAAGTTACTTAGCCTCTCTGAGCCTCAGTTTCCTCATCTGCAAAACGGGGATAATAGCGGCACCCGCCTAATCAGGTCGCTTTGATTAGGGGTTAGGGAGGTCGTGCAAAGCGTTCAGCACAGCACCAGGCGTACAGAAGGTGCTCAACACAACACCAGGCACGCAGTAGGTGCCCACTGTAGGCACTTCTTCCTTCTGGGTTTCCTGCTCTGGAAAAGGTGAAGAACTGCTTCTTGGGAAAACCCACTTTCTGAGCAGCGGAGATGACCACAAATCCGCGCTGTGATCTCTCTTTTGTCCTCAAGGGGGCGACACGTCCCTAAATTTCAGGGCTGCTCTAATACTTGGAAAAGTGTTGGAGAATCAGAAATACACAGAATTTCACAGCCAGAAGAGAAAAGATGCAACCGGATAAAAAGCCCAGGCTACGCGTCTGATAGGACGATCAAAGTGTAAATAATGTCTTTCCTCGTAAAAGTAGCAATGGCTCTGACTGCATGCAAACACGTGTCCTGAGTGTTACAGGGCAACTCATGCAACCTTCCCCACGACCCTTGGAGGCGGGGCCGACTTCGCACCCATTTGAAATGGGGGACTTAGGCTAGGCAGGTAGAATTGCAGCCCCATCCCCCATTTTCGTGTTATGTGACCTCGAGCAAGATAATTAACTTGTCCGAGTATCACTGTCCTCATCTGTGAAATGGGGCTGAGAACAGTGCCACCATTTCTGCAGGTCACGCTTCGTGGGGAGCTGCCCTGGGCTGGGTGCACAGGACACATGGTTTCTATTGAGGGGGTGGGTGTACGGCTTAGCGGGGTGCAACGAGCTGCAGGCAGGGTGGGGCGCCCACCTGGATGGATGGCCCAGAGGTGGCCGTGTGACCTGCCCTGTGACCAGCTCTTTCTGCCTGGCTCCCAACCCGGCGTGCCTACCACCTGTGGGTGCGGTCACGCAGACGGAGAGGAGGGCGCAGGGAGAGGCAGGCGGCCAGCAGCAGCGAGGGAGGCGCCCTCCGGGCCTTTTGACAGCTCCCGGGTGGGCCTCTCAGCCTGGTGGCCCTGGGGACCCTCAGCCAACCAGGCTGATGCTGAACCCCCACTTTCAGGAGCCCTGGCCAATGTCATCCCAACACAAGCCACCAAGAGCCCTAAGGGCTGGTGTCCTCCCAGCATGTGCCCCTATGGGGACAGAGGCCCTTCTTCCCTTCCCTGCCCAGTGTTCGAATCCAGGCTGAGTCCAAGAGGCCAAGGAGGCGGCCACCATCACCCCGAGTCCTTGGTCTTCACCGGGGTTTCTCCCAACTGCCCTCAGTCAGGCCTCCCAGGGCCGCGGCACCTAGACAGACACCGCAGAGCACCTACGATGACATCCACCAGGGCCACGAGTAGGGCCGGCCGAGCACACGAGGGAGACCCCTTGGCAGACCAGCCTCACCCCGGCTCGCCACGGCCGCCCTTCCTGAGCCCAACCTCGGGGGTGGCTCACCTGGAAGATCTTCTGCACAATCCAGCCGTGGTACTTCTTGAGGGCCATCTCGTAGGCCTTGGTGGCATTGACACGGATGAGGTTGGGGTGGTTCTCGTCGCGCTCCCCGTCACAGATGCTCTGGAGGAAGACCTGGATGAAGCGGAGGCCTCTGCGGCCCCAAGAGATGATGCCTTAGGACCCTGGGTGCTCCCGCCTCATCAGTGAGCCCGCACAGCCCTGTCACAGCGGCGGGCCCCGGGGTGCCCTGGATGAAGCGGGGATTACGTACACACAGAAGGGGACGCTGCTCCTGAACTGCTACCGACCTGCTTAGAAGCCCAACGCAACATCTCTCCAGCACCTTCTCTCCACTGGGCCTGGTGCTGGCCTGTGACAACGTTCCTGCTGGCTATAAGGTCCCTGAGAGTAGGGTCTGGGTCTATCTTGTCTGTTTCTGTGCCCACATGGCCTCTTGTGGCCAGCACGTGGCAGGCGGCCATCACTGCTTGAGGAATGACCACAGCGCTAGCCTTCAAAGGGCTCTTGGCCCATAGACGATGGACACACTGGCGAGACTGGCCTCTGCCTGCCTGGGCCCCCGCCCCCTTCCCCTGCGGTCGGGAGGACCTTTCTAAATCTGCTACACGGCTCCAGTGCCAGCCCCTTCGTGCACGGTGTCTCATCTCTCGCTCCCCTTGCTTGGCCCCGCGAAGCTGAGCTCGGCACAGTCAGGCCATTTCACAGAGGAAAGCACTGAGGCTCCCCCAAGAGGCTCAGTCACAGGCTAGGACGTGAACCCGGCCTGCCTCGCCCCCCAGCTGGGCTCCTTCTGTCACTGACCCTCACTGTCCCCCTGGGGTCCCCAGATGAGCTGCTCTGCTCCCTTCCTGTAGTGGGGTGGGGACCAGGTCAGGGCCGGAGCACTGGCTTAAGGATCAAAGAGTCCGTAGGTGCCAGGGAACAGCGTGGGTTTGAATCAGAATGTCCCACCCCCGACCCGTGGGATGCATTTGTGCGAATTAGATAGAACTCCTTCTCCTCAAGATGTATTTTTCTCAAACTGTCATAATATACAAATCCTCTGTGCATGTGACCGGCCCTAAACAGAACACGTCTGTGCAGTACACAACATGCACAACTGTGCTTGGATGGCCTCAGAGCCCCCGTGCTCCCGCTGTGAGATGAGGATAGCCAGCACACCCAACTCCCAGGGTAGGGAACAAGACCAGGCGTGCAGAGCTCGGCGTGACACCCAGCATGGCGCACGAGCCCGCCTGCTGCGCTCGGATGGGACTGCAACAAGGGAGTGTCGCTGTGCGGCAGGCCTCGGCCCTCGGGAGCCTTTTTCTCAGCCATCGATGAGCGTCACGCTGGAAGGACTGGGGAGTGGCCTTTCCTCCACACCGGCGCAGACACCCAGAGTGGCAGCGGGCTTTGCCGCTCCCTCTGCGGGCATAGGCGGCCCAGGCCCCGTCCGTCACCTGAGCCCGTTACCTTTTCAGCCACATCAGCGCCAGTGTGGCGCCCACTTTGGGCCACTCTGCTCCGTACATTTCCTTCTCCACCTCTAGGATGTTCTGCAGGGTCCGGAACTTGGCTGGGTTGGTGTCATACACAGCTTTGATTTTCTGAAATGGAGCACACGGGGGTTTCCCCTGGGAAATGCTGCACCACAGGCGGCTGGCCCGCAGGCCGGGTGGAAGAGCAGCTGGGTGGCGTGTCCCTCTCCTCCCAGCCTGCAGGGAACAGTAGGGACGACTGTGCCCATTTGTGGGGCACCTCCCACAAGCTGGGACATGCCAGGTGCCTGACGGGCACTGCCTCGTGGAATCCTCACGGCAACCCTGATGTCGCTCTGTCATTATCCCGATTTACAGATGAGGACGCTGAGGCTCAGAGGGAACAGTGACGTGCCCAGCGCGAGTCCACGTTCTCCAAGCGCTACTGACACTGCCTCAGATAGCCAGTGTCAGAAGTGTCACTTTTGTGCACAACTGGAAATAGGCTGCAGGGTTCAAAGACGTCCAGGCACAAAGGCCTCCGAGATAGAGCCGGGCAGGCCTGGGTCTCAGTCCCAGCTCCGCCATTTCCTTGCTGTGTGACCTCGAGCGAGGCCTGCGAGCCCTCTGAGCCTCAGCTTCCTAGTCCGGAATGAGGGGACAGCAACAGAACCAGCCTCTGAGTGGTACTGGGACGAAGAAATGACATAATGTAGCGTGTCCCAAGCCCTAGGCCGGGCCCTAACTGGGTCCCCATGGGGACAGGCTCTGTGGCTAGGGGCACGGCATCGGGGACTCCAGGATCAGGGATGGGGAGAGCCAGGCCGATGCCACACGTGGGCTTTGGCGTTTAGTTCTTGTTCGGTGGGGGTGGCTAAAAGAACCCGCAGGGGCCTCTCAGGGCCAACCCTGTAGACTCCCCTCCCAGTGCGGCCGTGACCAGGTGGCATGATGGCGAAGCAGGACCGAGAGCCCCGAGCCATGAGTCGGCTGCGCTTGGGGCCACGCCCGTCTCCACACCTCCTTCCCTTCCCCTTCCTCGGGCTGGGGGGCCAGCGGCTGGGAGCAGGGCGCTGGGGACCCCAGGCGGGTTTAGGTCCTGACGCAGGGACCAGGACTGCGGCGGCCAGGCCACAAACGTACCGTGATGTTGCCACTTATGTCCGCCTTGATGGGAGTGAACACCGGGGACCCGAGGCAATCTGGGGACAAAGCGAGAAGAGAGAGTCAGCTTCCCAACAAGGGCGACATCCAGGGCCACCACGGGCCATGGAGGCCTGGGGACACAAGGGGAAGTCACCAGGTGTGCTGGGGGGAAGGCAGAGCTGTCCCCAGGTGCGACAAAGGCAGGGTGGGTGGGGCACGTCCCCGCGGCTTTCCAAGCTTGCTGTTTCCCACTCGGGCGACAGAGCCTGTCACGGAGGTGTGACAAGGATGACTTGCAACAGCCCAGCTCCAGGACACACACTTGGCTCACTTCCGGAATCAGAATGTTCTTAAGTGGCGGCGGTTTCCCTGTCCTGGTGGGTCATGTCACGGAGCCTTGCTCCATTGGTGACACCTTTGTGTTGATGAAACGCAGGCCTAGAAACGGCCCAGCAGTGCCCGATGAAATGTGAGCTGCCCTCTGCCTGCCTGTCCTCCCTCGTTACCCCCGTGGCAGGCTGTCACAGGCACCAGCGACATCGTGACACTCGGAGCACCGACGAGGCCTGGCACAGGGCAAACACGCAGGTTCCCTACTAGGCAGGCTCCATGTGGACGTCCCCCTCGAGCCTGAAGGCAGACAGCTGTGCCACCCCAGGCCCCTCTCACTGCTGAGTCCACAGTGAGCTCACTCAGCCTGACACACGGCCCGGGTGACAAAGACCCCCGAGCAGGCCAGAGGGCGGGTGCCAAAGCCACAGGAGGGAACGCCAATACCCGTGAGGCTGGGCAGGGGCCTCAGTGTGGGTGCCAACAGGCCGCACGGGGACGGAGGACTGCGGGAGGAACTTCTGCGGGCCGAATTCCAGCCCACGTGACCCAGCACACCTGGCCAGCCATCTGGAACATTCTAATTGCAGCTGGGAAAGGAGGTGTGAGGGGGAAACAGCATTAGACACTGTAACCCAGGGGGAAGGCGGTGGGCTAGGGATGCAGACAGACAGGCTACGAGTCTTCGGCCCCCGCTCCCCAGCTGAGCAGTCTCCTGGCCTCTGTGTGCCTCAGTTTCCTCACATGTCAAACAGGGTGGCAATAGAACTTATTTCACAGGGTTGTCATAGGAACTAAAAGTAATGCGTCAGGCTGGGCGGCGTGGCTCATGCCTATAATCCCAGCACTCTGGGAGGCTAAGGTGGGAGGATCACTTGAGGTCAGGAGTTCAAGACCAGCTGAGCAAGAATGAGACCCCATCTCTACTAAAAATAGGAAAATTAGCCGGGCGTAGTGTCACGAGCCTGTAGTCCCAGCTATTTGGGAGGCTGAGGCAAGAGGATTGCTTGAGCCCAGGGGGTTGAGGTTGCTGTGAGTTATGAGGACGCCACTGCACTCTACCCAGGTGTCGGAGCAAGACTCTGTCTCAAACCCACCCCCCCTCGCCCCTCCAGGCCAGGCGCGGTGGCTCACGCCTGTAATCCTAGCACTCTGGGAGGCCGAGGCGGGTGGATTGCTCAAGGTCAGGAGTTCGAAACCAGCCTGAGCAAGAGCGAGATCCTGTCTAAAAAAATAGAAAGAAATTAATTGGCCAACTAAAAAAAAAAATATTTCTTCCTCTACTTTTTCTTCCAAGTCTGTTTCTCTGTTACAGCGAGTCTAGCCACGCGTGTAACGCTTTTTTTACCAGCTATCTTGGCCACCTGACTTGAGCTCTCAGACGGCAGGGACCAGTTGCCCCAGTTCCCTGCTGTGCCCCTAGCACCCAGCTGGTGCCTGGCCTCAGGAGGTGCCCGGATGACATCTGTGGAGCGCATGGGTGACGGGCTTGTGAGGAGCGTGGCACCTATGGGCGTATTTCCCTGCCGGGTGCTTTGCCTGTGCATCCTCTCGCAGTTCAGAGCGACCCAAGCCAGTGGTTTCAAGCCCCCATCCAGCCAAGATGGCAGACGACACATGAAGGGACTTGAGCCTCAGTTTCCCTGCTTATAAAATGGGAATCCCAGCAGGACATCCTCTGCAGTGTTGCTGGGAGGCGGAGAGGCATCACACACACTGAGTGTTAGAGGAAAGCAGGGCTCAGGGACAATCGCCGGCCATGGGTGGATTATTAGCTTTTCTCAATGACTCGGGTCATTCAACGTGCATTTCAGAGATGCAGAAAAATGTTATTGGGCGTCCTCAGCTCTGAAAATGGCTCTCGTGCAGTTCTGGGGGGCCCCGCCCTGGTGGCAAGGAGAAAGGCTTTTTGTTCTGTGTTCTCCTGACAGTGCGTTCCAAGGGTCACGAGGCCGCCGTGGTCAGCAGGAGCTGGGCCCCCACAGCGGCTGTCATTGTGTGTTGCGGCCACCACCCGGGGCCAGAGCTTCTGGTCGACCGCAGGGGAAGAGCGTGGTGGCCCGCGTGTGCGTCTGAGGCTGAAGCCCGGCACAAGCAGACAGGGGTGGCCAGAGTGACCCCAGGACAGAGGGGAGGTGGGGGCTGGGAGTGTGACCCCAGAATCCGCTTCTATCCCATGCCCAGTGGAGCCGCCAGCAAGGAAAGTCACCTCCGTGTGCATCTCTGAGCACACGTCGGTGTGCACACAGATACCGGTTTGGAAGCATCTGGAAGCCGGCTGCCTGGGACTCATGGAGCAGCGGCCTAGTGCTCTAGCTTTGAATCTCAGCTCTGGTGTGAGTGTGGCCAAGTGACGTAAGTGACTCAGCCACTCCAGGCTCAGGCCTTTCCCTCTGCCCAGCGCAGAGGTGCTGCACGAACAGGAAGCGTCCCCGGCGCAGCTGGGCTGACGCCTGACTCAGCAGCATCCACCGGGGCTCTCGGGCTGTGTGTGTCGTTGCTGCCATCCAAGGACACCAGGCCCAGAGACCCTAAGTGACTTGCACGGGGTCACACAGCGAGTGCCCAAAACTCAGACACAGTGACAGCGCCAAGGCTGGTTCCGCTACACCCTCCCCTTTCTTTCTAGAATGTTTCCGTCTGTTCCAGTGAACTCAAGGAAAACGGGAAAACTCTGACATCTTGAGATGATTTGAATTCCTGGGTACACGGTGGCCTTTCTTTCCGGAACAGCGTACAGTCAAGCTGTGCCTGCTCTGGACAGAGCACGGCGTGTTTCCCCCAGGGTCCCCAGCCTTACCTTTCCTACAGAACGCGGCCCTGCCCCAAAATGGCCCGTCTTGTTTGGCCAGTTTTGCAGTTACCCCAAACTTGCTTTTTTTTTTTTTAAATTATTGTCAGCAAACAGGCTCTTTAAAAATGCCACCCAGAACCTGTCTGCCTGGAGGAAGGGAGGGCGCATGGAGGGTTTTCTAGTTCATCATCTGAACTCCAGATGTGACCCTACCATGTCACTGCATAGAACCACTCAAATGAGCGCAGCTTCTAAATACAGTCACGGCTCGGCAATCTGGAACGTCTGGCAAATGCCCCCTTCTGTTTAGTGGAGGTTTTTTTCTAAGCATGCTACTCAACCCAGAAGATATAAGGAAAAGACCAATAAATCTGATTATAGAAAACAGAAACTTCCTAGATGGCGCAGGGGGGGAATCCTACCATCAGTCAAAGCCAAACACCAAATGGAGGGTGGGGGGTAGAGGCGGGAGTAAAGTCTATGTAATAAATATAGCAGATAAAAGGCTATTATCTGGCCGGGCGCAGTGGCTCACACCTGTAATCCTAGCACTCTGGGAGGCCGAGGCGGGAGGATTGCTTGAGGTCAGGAGTTCAAGGCCAGCCTGAGCAAGAGTGAGACCCCGTCTTGCCAGGCTTGGGTGGCACGTGCCTGCAGTCCTAGCTACTCGGGAGGCTGAGGCAGGAGGATTGCTGGAGCCCAGGAGTTTGAGGTTGCTGTGAGCTATGATGACACCACTGCACTCTAGCCTGGGTGACAGAGCGAGACACTGTCTCTGAAAAATAAAAAAAGGCTATTATCCCTAATATGTAAAGAGCTCTTACAAATCAATAAGAAAAAACAACAGTCCTATAGAACAATGGGCAATTCACAGAATAAATGAAAAGATGCTTAATCTCAATAATAAAAACAGTGAAATGTCTTTCATCTACCAAATAATTTTATGAACACACCAGTCTTCTTTAGTTCAACCATTCTGGATGGAACTCATCAAAATGTAACACAAATGTTCCTGGTTTCGTACAGAAAGCCATTTGTAACTTCCTAAGCACAGCCATCATCAAAACTATGAATTATGATAAAGGTGTGACCCAGTAATGTCACAGGCCTCCTTAAACCTTTATTAAGTGGCTCTAGACAGTGTGTCTTCAGGTTTTTAGGACAACTTTGTATATTTTTTAAAAATTCCTCTAGATGGTTGATGGCTACTTTGTCTGCAGTGCTTTGATTCTGCTAGAAACTTAAAAACAAACCGCTAACAGTGTCAGAATCACCTGCGAATAAGAGGAGACAGAAACGAAGCAGAGGTTTCACGCGTGGCCTCTGTGACAATTCTGTCTGGACAAGGGCCATCCTGGGCTTCTTGCCTGGGTCTCTGCCACGATTCAGATGGGTGACATTGCCCAGAGAGCAGAATTCCCCGTAAGCCGGCAGTCATCACGCGCCACACGCAATCAGCAGGCTCATTTCCTCGTTTCCCAGCCGCAGCAGCATTGCAGAATACCCCAATCGTTACGCTCTGAGCAAGACCATGGATTGTATCCGGAAACTTCCACCCAAGCTGCCCCTTCACGTCTGCCTCTTCAAATCACCATCTCTTAACAACAGCTGATGCTCCTGATGTCGGGCGACAAGGTGACCAAATTGCCCTGCCCTGAGCCACCCTCTCATTTCATCACGGAGTAATTTTCATTCAAGAACAAAAAGCACCCAGTTTTTAAGACGCACGGCTTTACTTTCAGCCCGTGTGATTCAGAATGGACCGCACCTAACCCAATTCATAAATAACTATTTCCAAAAAGGAAGGCCAAGATGCATGTGTCGCGATGCCAGCAGCCTGGTGCGGGCAGGTTCTAATGCAATTTTTTTCTTCATAGCTGGATGATAAAGTCCAGTTGTCAAACACACGGGGCAGGTTAACTTTACAAGGTCGTGGGATACAAAGATCATAATGGGAGACACTCAAATTACGGCTGATGGAGATGAATCATTTATTAATTCAGGGCTAGGGGTTATCACAGATCAGTTTGCAATAAGGCCTATTTTTCAGAACCCTGAGAATGCCCACATTCCTGAAACTGCTTCCTGCTCTAACTTCTACCATCTAAAGAGGAAAGAAAATGTACAAAGCAATTGAAAACACTGCTTTAAAAATTCCCCCCTATGACATGCCAACTCTTTGTTCACAACTGCCCTGTTCAGCAAAAAACAGCCTTGAACTGGGAATGCAGTTGGAAAAATTATTTCTCTTACTTGCTGTGTGGCCTGAGAGAAACCAGTTAACCTCTCTGAGCCACAGTTACTTCATTCATAAAATGAGGCTAACAATGGACCCCTCCTCACAGGGTGGTTGCAAGGCTTAAATAAGGTTGTTTACATAAAGGGCTTGGCACAGTTTCTGGCACCTAGTAAATGCTCAATAAAAAGGAAGCTATTATTCTCTATGCTTATTATAATAAATGATGACATAAATTATACCATCATCTTCATCTTTCCCAACAGGCAAAGGTTTTCTTTAGAGAGGAAATCCAGAAAATAACGATTCCAATGATTAAGAAATCAAAGGAGAAAGAGAGGACGGGTTTCCATAGAGCAGCGGTCCCCAACCTTTTTGGCACAAGGGACCAGTTTCATCGAATATAATTATTCCACGGACTAGGGGCGGGGGTGGCGGGGAGGGATGATTTGGGGATGATTCAAGCGCATTACATTTATCGTGCTGTCAAACCTCTCTGCTAATGACAATCCGTATTTGCAGCTGCTCCCCAGCGCTAGTGTCACCACCTCAGCTCCACCTCAGATCACCAGGCATTAGAGTCTCATGAGGAACACAACCTAAGTCCCTCGCATGCGCAGTTTCCAGCAGGGTCCGAGCTTCTATGAGAATCTAATGCTACACCCGTGATCCGGCAGGAGGCGGAGCTTATGCGGTGCTGCGGGCGATGGGGAGCGGCTGTAAACACAGATGAAGCTTCCCCTGCTTGCCCTCAGCTCACCTCCTGCTGTGCAGCCCGGTTCCTAACAGGCCACGGACCAGTACCGATGAGCGCCTGGGGGTTGGGGGCTGTAGCCATAGAGCATCGTGTGTAATAAAAAAAATTCTAAAAAATAAAGAAGAGAGGGAGGCGGGAGAGCAAGAGTGATTGATTGATTGACACGGGTAAAATGAGCAGAAGTCTTCCAGTCATAAAACAACGACTTCAGATGTAGTCTGGACCATTAAAACAGGGATCTCAGAAGGCAGTGAAGTCGGGAAGTTGGAGGCACAGCAATGCAGAAAACGAACCGTTTCTGAGCGTGGGGCAGCGTGAGGCGGCTGCTTAACCACCAGGGTAGAGAGCAGAGCTTTTTACGGAACCCTGGAGAGGGATGAGGGGCTGCAATGACTTTGAAAAGCTCGGATACGGTTAACACTGTAAAAATAAAAAAAACGGGGGGCAGGGAGCGTGGACAAGTAACACTGTCAGAATGTAATAAAAGGAATCAGCATTCACCAGGGCAGGTTTTTAAACTGAAACAATGAAGCCCAAGACAAGAACCCAACATTTCCATTCCAATAAGCTCGTTGAAAGCACATCGTCAGGCCAGACAGAAATGTCCTATTATTTCCCCTCCCCCACAAACAGCACAAAAGGGAGAAGGGGGCCCGTTTCTGCCCTAGAAGAAGGACTTCCAGCATCTTCCTGTTTCCTGATGCGGCGCGGGCCCTCCCTGCGACAGGGCTGGACCTGCTTCCCAGCCTGTGGGCCCCTCTCTAGCTTCGTAACCTGGTCAACCTCAGTTTCCCCTTCTGTAACATGGTGCCTCTTCCTCCTACCTAGCACAGTCGTCATGAGGATGAAAATCGAGTCACTGCCTGGTTTGATGCGTGACCCTAGGAGCCACTCAGAATCGGGGCTGCGTGCACGATGATCAGGGTCACGTTTACAAAGCCCTTTGTCACGAATTCTTCCCATTCCCTTTCCCTTTGACGTTGGCTGGGCGCCCACACTCTGCTGGGCACATTGCTGGGTCCCGGCAGGGCCCCACTTCTGCCCCTGAGGGATTCACAGTGGAGCACTGTCCCGCCAGGCCACCCTGTGTGGCTGCTGAGGGAGGGGCTAGACAAGTTAGCCAGCGACAGTGCACATGCCATTGGTCTGTCTTCTGCACGGGCCTCGGGGCCTCATGAAGGAGGGGGCTGGAGAGATTCCTGACTTATTAAGCAGCCAGGCAGCGGGCCCCTTGCCCTGGCAGTCAGTCACCAAGCCCCAGAGGTGGCTTCTTTTTGACAGATCGCTGTTTCCCAAGGGCTGTATGGCAAGAGATCCGGTCCCTTTAAGGCCTAGGGCTGTCCATCCTACCTGCGCAAGGATGTGCTGACTCCAGCCATGAGCACCCAAATCACTTTGCGAGCTCACCCCCATCGACCCTCCTGAGGGTTCAGTTTTACAGCTGGGGCCGCGGGCTGGGGTGTGGGGGAAGTACTTGTGCATGGAAACCCTCCCATGGAGCTCAAGCTTAGGCTGGCTTGATGAGAGTGTCCTTATCTCTTGCCACTCATCTGTCCACATGTTCAGTGCCCAGATGTCAGAGGAAGACAATCAGATTCAAAGTGACTTCTCCCTTCTGAGCGTCAAAAACAGCCAGTTTGTGGGCTGCTCTGCAAACTGATAGGAAAATACAACAGCGCAGGTGGCCGCCCTCTTTCCAGATTGCACCCGGGCCGGGTGGGCTCCCGAACGTGGCCGGGGCGATATCAGCACCCAGCAGGTGCTCCTGCAGGCTAATCGGCCTCCCTGCTTGCAAACGCACCTCCAACTGACGACAGGGCTCTGCAGGCGGTTTCAAAATTGTAAAAACCGTTGCAGAAAGTGTCTGTTTGGTTTCTCCCCCCCACCCCAGGAGACATTGTTTCTTCCTCCCAGTGTCTTCCCAGGCACACGGTCCACGCCCCGCTCCTACAGAATCCAGCTCTCAACAGACACTCAACCAAAATGCTAACTCACCTGCTACATTAGGAGAGTGAATACAGTTTCTTTTTTGTCTTTCTTGGGATTTTGTAACAAACATATATTTGTATTAACTTTAAAAAAACAAAACACTGCAGGGCTGTGGGGGGGGTGCTTCTGATTTACAGATCAAGGGGTACAGGAGGTGGGGCTGGTTCCCAGGCCATTAGCCCGATGTCCCAACTAAAGGAAAAGCCAGCTCATGCGGGGCTTCCACAGCAAGTCATTCTAATTTGCATTCAAATAAGCAGCAATTATGGGCCCAGCCTGGCGGGCTGATTATGAGTTACACACCTCAGAGAAAACCTGCATATCTGGTTTGGGGCTTCCATGCCACTTGTCACGTGGACAAGTCACCATGGTGCCAGCAGAGCCACTGAATTTCCTCAGTGGTCAACCAGGCTGGCTCCACTGGGGGTCTTCTCCTGTACTGGAGAAGAAGTCAGGACAGCAGGCAGGCATGACAGCAAGAGCACTGCATAAGGAGTCCAGAGGCCTGAGTTCTAGTCTGGCCCTATACTATAGGTCACTCATTGGCTGTGGGACCCTGGGCAAGTTACTTAACCTCTCTGGTCTAGGTTTTCAGGCTGTAAAACAAAAGGATAATTCTGTGCTTCCAGGCTGCCACAGGCCCCCCCAAAATAGAACAAGCACTGAACCAAAAGTGATGGAAAAACCACTCTATCTGAGTTCACTCTAGGACTATGTAATGAGTGCCAGATACCTGTTAGGCCAGATTCTACAGATATCCATCTAACGAAGATAAGAAGCATAAATGAAGAAAAATCACTCCCAGAATTTGGATCTTAAGAACTGAGAGGTGATTAGCTGGGCATGGTGGCATGCGCCAGTAGTCCCAGCTAGATGGGAAGCTATGGCAGGAGGATCACTTGAGCCCAGGAGTTTGGGGTTGCAGTGAGCTTTGATGACACCACAGCAGTCTAGCCCAGGGTGACAGAGCGAGACCCTGTATCAAAAAACAACATTACATTCAGCTCCTCCACCTCTGGTTTCTCCCTAAACAGTGATAGCAAACAGGTGTCATCTCATGTACCAACTCCAACTGACCTGGCGTGCTTGTGTTAAGACGGAGGCTGCATCTAGTCTCAAGATGGAAAACAGTATCATGATTGATTAATAATGTCTGCCACAGGTACAGGATATGAAAGGGGTTACGTATTTTAATTTAGTCATGCATTTTAATTTGGAAAGCGATAGAAAGGCAAAGCACCTTCAGCAAGAACTCAGAAGAATGGAAATGGAACTAAAAGCATTCACTCAGCACATACTACTAGCTCACCAAGTGCTGGCACTAAAATGACCCAAAGTCACAGAATGTGACAGGTTCCATAGGAGTTCAAGGGAGTCAGGAAAGACTTTCTGGAGAAGGTGACCACTAAGCTGATTCCTTAAGGATAAATGGAACCTAGCCAGGCAAATGCAAGGTGAAAAAGGAGGAAAAGGAAGGCAAAGGGGGCTGGAAAATGGAGTGGTCCACCAGGCAGAGGGACTGCCTTGGGTAAAGCTCTGGAGGCCTGGTGTGGGGCTACAAGCCATTTAGAAAGGCTACAGCACAGATTTCAAGGTGGGGTAATAGGGAGCTACTGAGGCTTCTAGGCAGGCAGTGGCAAGGCTAAAGGACATCTAAGTGTCCCCACCCCTGCCCCTCCAATGGTTTTTTTTCCCCCTGCCATGCTCAGCCAGGACCTCCAGTTGTTCATGCTGTGGAATATCTGCACAAATGACCTAAAAAACGAGAGAGCAGGCCTTACAGAAGTCAGTCTTGCAAACTGATCATTCAGGTGAGATCCGATTACTGGGTCAAGGTAAGAGAAAGAAGATGGACAGAGGGCCAGCCTCTAAGTGGATGTAGTAAAACCTGCACCACTTGAGAGATTCCGATTGCAGATACAGAGGAGGGGCAAGTCCGAGACGTGGATGCTCTAAACCCGGCGGGCAGGAGGCCGACGTGCAGCCCACGCCCACCGACGCAGGCAGACTCCACCTTCACCGAGCCCAACCCATTCTCTCCCAAACCACACCCGACAAGGTTTAAGAAATATGATTCCCAGCCCCAGTGAGAGGGTGGGAAAAAACCAAGAAACAAATGTGGTTACTCTAATAGGTTAAAAGCCTCCACGCTCTTCAATCCAGCAATTTCACTTCTAAAAATGAGAAGTGACCAAAGACGTGTGCATAGAAACATACACACAAGGATGCTCACTGCAGCACTGTTCAGCAGAGCAAAAAATAAGCAGCAAGGTGAATGTCTAACAGTAGGGGATGAGTTAAATAAATTCCGGCCACATTGAAACAATAGTATCCCAAGCAGCTATAAACAATGATGACTGACACAAAAAGATGACCATGCTATATACTGCCTGTTAGATACAAAAGCGGGTTATAGTTTAAAAAAAAAAAAAAAGACAGATGTAAATGAGTCTGGAAGGAAAACACTCTGAAATGTCAGCAGAGATTCTTTAAAACCCTACTACGGAAGGTTGTGAGAGGATTAAGTGGATTCATCTACATAGAGTACTTGGCACATAGTAAGTGCTCAATAAACGACAGGGAGATTTTTTTTTTATATATAGCATTTGTTTCTGCTCAGTTTTCCTTCAATCAACAGATCTTCTTGGCAGCATTAAGTACTTTTTAAAACCACAGCTTTCAGCTCTTGCCATATTTTTATCTATAGCAATGGTTCTCACTCAGAGGTGATTTTGCGTCTCTGGAGATAGTTGTGGTTGTCACAACTTGGGGAGAGGGGGGTGCTATTGGCCTCTACTAGGTAGTGACCAGGGATGCTGCTAAACATCTTATCATGTACAGGACAGCCCCCCCCACAAAGAATGATCTGGCCCCAAATGTTGGCAGTGCCATGGCAGAAAACCCTGGTTTGGAGGAAACTGTCATTGCAATGCCTTTCAGACTCCTTGCGTCTGTCACCCCAGATCTGCTCCATTCGAGAGACACAAAGCCTACCCAGGATCCTTGGGCTGACCAGACGCTCCCAAGATCTAGACAGAACCCCTACGTTAGAGCTGATGGCGGATCCTGATCACCAACTGAGTCCTGGGAAAAAGTCACTCGTGGGGGACTCCTCCTAAAGCTTGTGTCTTAAACCCTCAGGAGGAATTCTCTCCCTAGAAGAGCATAATGGTTGAAAAGGGATTATCACTTTTTTCTTTTTAGAGTGCTAAGAATTATCCTCTTTGGTGAACAGTGAACAGCTCTGATGGGCAGAGAGCCCCGTGGTGGTTAACCCTTTCTGGGCCAAGCCCACTGAGGCCTCTGTATAAATGGTGCTTCTGTCAACAGATGTGACACCCCGCAGCACAGGGACCGCAGCAAAGACAAGGGGCCTTTGAGACCAGGGAAAGGGAGGAGGACATGCTCTTTTAGCCCTGGCACCAGGTTACTGCTGGCTCCAGCTTGCCACCTCCCTTTTTCCTCTAAAACCAGCCAGATGATCGTACTGAATGATGGTGTCCCCAGATGCAGAAGTGACATGCAACCTTGCTGAAGGTAAGGGACGAAAAGGCCACAGAGCTTAACCTGGCGTTTCTCCACCTCGGTACCACTGATGTGAGGGCTGGATCCTTCTTTACTGCGGGGGGTTGGCGTGTGCACAATAGGACAGATATGCGCACGGTCTCTAGGCATTGCCAGATGCCCCCTAAGGGGCCCAAATTGCCTCAGTTGAGAAGCACTGGCTTAAACAGATTCTGAATCCCTGTCCAGGACAGGCTGGCTCTGACTGGCGAATATATTCACGGAACCAAAGAGGAAAGAAACAAACAAAACAAAACTGTCACAAAATTAAATAATTCCTCAATGCTAAAGCCAGTTAGCTCCCTACCTGGAGATTCAGCATTTTCTCAAGACTGTGATACTGATGATAAGAAAGTTCTGTACATTCAACAGCATTGACTGAGCACCTACTATGTGTCAGGTACTGTTCTGGGCACTGGGGACACAGCAGTGGAGTAAAAGACCATGCCCCTGCTCTCAGGTTGCTTACCCAGGTCTCAGAAGGGCACAAACCAGGCAATCGCTCTCACTCAAACACTGAGGAATTACCTGCCATAGGAAGGAACTCAAACCGGATTCAGGAACATAGAGTGCCACTCCCCACAAAGCAAGACCAATTTGACGCTTAGGGCCTCAGTGCTTTACACACACCGCCTTCCCTACTCCTTACAGCTACCTGGGAGATCAGCATCCCCACTTCACAGATGGGAACACTGAGGTTCAAGAGGTAGAGATGGAGAACTGCGGACTCCATATTAACTACAACCACCCAAAGCTCACAGCGCTGTGGGACATACCGCCCCCAACCAGCCCTGATAGCCCACTAGAGATAAATCGAGTGACTACCCTGGCTGCCAAATCTCTTCAGTCCAATTCAGTCCTAAGGTTTCCGGTTTGTGGGTTGGAGCTGGACTCTGCCCTAGGGGCTGGTATCTTCCTCCAAGGCCACCTAGTGAACCACCAGGGCAGGGCAGAGGCGGTGTGGAAGAGGAGAAAGCAGAGGCTCAGGCTGCACCCTTTACCTGGGACCCGAAAGGCAAAGGGAAGGGGCAGACGGTATTGGCTTCTATCTCCCGCTTTCCACCCAGGGCCTGGGCTGGGCTGGGCTGGGCTGGGCTGGATGCGGGCAGGGGACCAAGGGGTGGGGAGGAAATAGGGTCTGAAAGTGGGCTCCCTTCCCAATACTCCCAGGAATTTCTTCAAGATGACATAAGGTGGAGGGGTCTTGGTCTCTCAGAGCCCAAACCGAGGGAAGGATTCATGCCAAGCGCCCTGGGGCTGATGTCACCCCACGAAGCAGCTGCCCCGACCCAGACCCCTGTCCCAAATGGAGAAAGGGGTCCCCCTTCTCCTAGAAAGGGGAAGTTTGCAACTTCATCTTCAAAATGCCCTCCCTGCCCAGCGCCTTCAGGCATCCTACCCTTGCAGGGGCGGTGGGGGTCCAGGATCTGCACCGTGGGAACTCTGCGGGAAGAAGGGTGCACAGGTCCCACGAGGGAGAGGCTGGGCGAGTTTAAGGACAGAAGAGCGTTTAGGAAATGGGAGGGTGCATTTTATGGTTTTTGGGGCGGGGGGAGTTGAGGACAAGTCTGAAAGGGAAGAAGGGGGCGATGAGACAGGCTGAGGATGGACTTTGGGGGGACGGGGCAGGATGCTTCGGGGGAGAGGGACGATCGGGGCAGCAGGAGGGAGTGGAGGGTTGGGGGCATCTGAGGAATAGGGAGCTGTGAGGTGTCTGGGGTGTGTGGGAAGAGACGGAGGAGGTGACATGTTCAGGGTAAAGGGGATCTCGGGGGCCTGGGGAAATAGGACTCGGGTGCCTAGGGGAGAGAGGATTTGGGGACGCTCTGGAGAAGGAGGACTGAGGTGTGTCCGGGAGCGCCCTGGGGCCGGGCTGCGGACCAGCTCCCCCTCCATCCCGGCTCACCGAAGAAGGGCGGCAGGTGGGACACCGCCTCGAGGAAGGGTCCGGTCTCGATCTGCTTGTCCGCGGGCAGCGGCTTCAGCAGGTGCTCGGCCAGCAGCGCCATTTCGGGGTCGAGGCCCGCGGTAATGCCCCAGCCCGCGCCGCGGGCGTCCACGCCGCCCCCCGGGCCGCCGCCGTCACAGCCGGCGCCGTCACCGCCGGGGCCGTCACTGCCGCCTTCCGCGGACTCGGGGGAAGCCAGCGTCGCCACTTCCGCCCGCGCCGCGCCCGCCTAGCCGAGCGCTCAGCGCCGCCCTCCGGCGGAGCGCCTAAGCGGCTCCCCGCGCCGCCCCGCCCCCGCCCGCCGGCTTCCAATCCGCGCCCGCCGCCGCGCCGGCCCGCCCAATCCGCGCCCGCCGCCGTGGGCCTCCGCGCCGCCATTGGCCGGGGGGCGGGGCGGAGGGGAAGCGCGCGGGCCGGTGGGCGCCGGTCCGCCCCGGCGAGCCGCTCCCAGGTGAGCGGCCCGGGTGTGCCTCCCGCCGCCCCCGGCTTGGCCCCCCCACCCCGGGCGGGCCAGTTCCCGCCGGCTCCTCGCTTCCCAGAGCACGGCTCCCCGCCCAGGTTACAGCCCAGCCGAGCCCGCGCTCCTCAGGACCCCTGTCGCCTCTGAAACGGCGCCTGTCCTCCAAAAGCCCCAAGTGACACTGCTCAGGTCACGGTTCACTTTAGCTACACCCAACGGGGACGCTGCCCTGCCTGATTCTTCGCCTTCAATGGCCTTATACCTGTTGAACACCGCTAAAGTCACAAACTAGCTCAGCCACTGCCCGGCTGGACTCCTGCTCCCCAAATCCCTGACCTCAGCAGTCTGGTGTGACCCCCGGAGCCAGCCCAGTTTACATTAATAATCCAATTCGACCTGACTGGGCGCTTGTTTCCCGAACCTAACCTCACCCCAACCGACCAGGGTCCGTGATTCTCACAACCTGAATCACAGTTCGTCTCAGCCACGACCTACCTCGACGCTCATGTCCTGAAACCCAGCGCCCGGCGCATCCAAAAATCGAACACACCACTGTGGAGAGCCTCTCATTCATCCCAAAATAAATATGTGTTGTACCCCTACTGTGTGCCATGCACTGTGCTAGGCATTGAGGATAAAGTGATGAGCAGTACAGCAAACTCCCTGCCCTCTCGGAGCTGCTATGCGAGCTGGGGACACAATGCAATGCAATACACAAAGTGCTAAGGCAATTTCAGACAAACAAAAGCAGTGTAGTGACAGAGGATGACTGAGGAGACAGGACGTAGGGCATCAGGAACAGTACCTCTGAAAAAGTGACACCTGAAAAGGTGACCACCGAAAAGGTTGAGCTTAGACCTGAAGAAGAAGTAGGATATAGCCAGGCCAAAGACTTGGGGTGGAAGGTGCAAAAGCAAAAGCCTTAGGTGGCAAAAAGCCTGGTGTGTGCAAGGGACCAGGGTGACCAGGGTGGCCAGGGGAGGGGATGGGAGTGGAGTAAGTGGGGGCAAGAGGTGAGCGGAATGACAGGAGGTGAGCAGGGGTTGTTGGGTCAGGTAAGGCGTGGCAAAGAGTTTGGATTTTTTTTTTTTTTTGAGACAGAGTCTCACTCTGTTGCTGGGCTACAGTGAGTGCCGTGGCGTCAGCCCAGCTCACAGCAACCTCAAACTCCTGGGCTCAAGCAATCCTCCTGCCTCAGCCTCCCGAGTAGCTGGGACTAAGGGCATTTGCCACCATGCCTGGCTAATTTTTTCTATATATTTTTACTTGGCCAATTAATTTCTTTCTATTTTTAGTGAACATGGGGTCTCGCTCTTGCTCAGGCTGGTTTCGAACTCCTGACCTTGAGCGATCCTCCCGCCTCGGCCTCCCAGAGTGCTAGGATTACAGGCGTGAGCCACTGCGCCTGGCCAAGAGTTTGGATTTTATAGGAAAGGCAATAAGAAATCACTAGCACAAGAAAATTATCTGCCAAACCTTATTGAACCTTACTGAATGTTTTTAGTTTAATCTTGCAGGTGGCGGGTGAGAGAAGACTTGTTCCAAACGAAGGGCATGGCCCAAGTAGAATCAGGACGTGAGAGGCGCTGGGAGAGACAAAGCTAACATCACCTCTTGCTCATAACCCAGACCCTGACGTGTCCCATCAAGTCAGATCTCCCACTGATAGGATCCTAAACCATCAACTCTGCTTTGTTCCCGCCCCACCCAACCTCACCACCTCGGGCATCCTCTGATACCATCTCCTTGAAGCCTCTCCTGCCCACCCAGCATCCCGACCTAGTGCCAGAACCCCACCCACTTTTTAGACGCCTCCATCAATTCCACAGAGAGATCCCAGCCTACATGGGGACCTCTGGCATCAGACAACACCCTGATTTCTCAACTTGCTCCATGCCAGCGTCACTATTCAGAAATTATGGCTGATACAAGAAGCATCTTGCCGTAGAACACAGGCTTGATATGCTGACATAGGTCCTTGCTGGGTCCATCCATCCGCCCATTCATCCATCCAACAGATGTGGTCAGTGCCTGCTCTTGCCTTTCCATAGCTTACGACAGGGGCCAGGCTGGTAGCATAAATGGAGGCTCTGGGCTAGGTATGACACAATGAGGAGTGGGGACTTTGGAGAACTGGGGGTCCCATAGCCCATCTAAAGTGCACTATTAGGCTATCACCTGGCCAGTCATCACCTGGGGTCATTAGCTTTTCATATTCCCCAGGGGAGACCAGAAACCTAGATTTGTAGGTAAAAATTGCTTAATTTTTAAATGTCAGCAACTAATTCAAAGAGACAGAGTCTTACTCTGTTGCCCGGGCTAGAGTGCCATGGCATCAGCCTAGCTCACAGCAACCTCAAATTCCTGGGCTCAAGTGATCCTCCTGCCTCAGCCTCCCGAGTAGCTGGGACTACAGGCACACACCACCATGCCTGGCTAATTTTTCCGATGTTTGGTAGAGACGGGGTCTCGCTCTTGCTCAGGCTGGTCTCGAACTCCTGAGCTCAAATGATCCTCCTGCCTCAGCCTCCCTGAGTGCTAGGATTACAGGCATGAGCCATCACGCCTGGCCAACTAATTTGAATTTTAAGAAGACACAGCGTAGGCCACACCAAACATTTCTTTCTTTCTTTCTTTCTTTTTCCTTCCTTTTGACACAATCTCAAACTTCCAGAAAAGTTGTAAGTATAACACAAATAACTTTTTTTCCTGGACCATTTGAGCATAACATGGTGACACAGTGCCCCCTCACCCTGAACACTTTAATGTGTATTTCCTCCCAAACAAGGACGTTCCCCTATGGAGTTATAATACATCGGTCAGTGCAGGAAATTAACCCTTAGGCCACCTAATCTCAGACCTTATTCGAAGTTTGCCATCTGTCCCAATAGTGTCCTTTGTAGATGAGTGTCCAGTTCAGGACCCTAGTTGTCCAGTTTCTTGAGTCTCCTTCAGTGTGGAACAGTTCCTTAGTCTTTCCTGTACACCTTGACACTTTTGAAGAGGACAAGACGGTTACTCTGTGGAAGGTCCCTCAGTTTGGGTTTGTTGGAGGTCCCCTCACAATTAGATTCAGGTTGTGCGTCTTAGATTATGCAGTTGTGGGTTTCGTGCGTCACAAAAGATTGCAGGAGCAATGCTGGGTCCTTCTCACTGTATCCTAGCAGATGACACACGCTTTGATTTGTCCCATTGTTAAAGATCTTAACTTTGATCACTTGAACAAGAGAGTGTCTTCCAGGTGTCCCCATTGTAAAGCTGCTCTCTTCCCCTGTGAAATTCATAAATATTTCATAGGGAAATACTTGGAGATGAGATAAATATACCATTAATCATCAGACTTTCCATTTATTTATTTACCTCGTGTGGATTCATGATTCCATGGGCTCAAATCCATTAGTATTATGATTTATTTAGGTGCTCAAATTATCCCAGATTTGGCCTCTGATAGCCTCTCCAAGCCGGCTTCTGTATTTTGTCAACATGTCCCCATCATTCTTTAAGTGCTTCCTTACTCTCTGGCACAAGAAATTCCAGATTTATCTTTTTTTTTTCTGAGACAGGGTCCCACTGTGTCACCCTGGCTAGAGTGCTGTGGCATCAGCCTAGCTCACAGCAACTTCAAACTCCTGGCCTCAAGTGATCCTCCTGCCTCACCCTCCTGAGTTGCTGGGACTACAGGCACATGCCACCTCCCTGGGCTAATTTTTCCATTTTTTGTAGAGACAGGGGTCTTGCTCTTGCTCAGGGTGGTCTCGAACTCCTGGCTTCCAGCGATCCTCCCACCTTGGCCTCCCAAAGTGCTAGGATTACAGGAGTGAGCCACGGTGCTGGGCCTCTGGACTTATCTTGTACTTTCCCTCCCCTAGTCCTGAAATCAGCCAGTTCCCCAAAGAGCCTTTCAGTGGAGAATGATATTTAGAAACCAAGATCTAGACGTGCTCATTATTGGGGTGTCACTGCTCCCAGATCCTCTCAGTGGACCGAGTTTTATACATACACACACACACACACACACACACACACACTCTTACATCTAGGTACATGTTTCTGCGTCATCTGTCTATATGGGAAACCATGGATTTTCACCCTGATGGATCCGATTCCAATCTAACGCCACAGGGCTAATTCTACGTTTCTTCCTTTCCATATTTGTGATTCTTCTCCTGTAGCGAGTTACCTGGTGCTCCCATTGTTTTTCACATGCCTCCTTGTTTGACCGATCCCCCATAGGCAACAACGGTTGGGCCACCACGCCTCTCCATGGGTTGCGAACCCCGTCTCCAGCTGATCTGCAGGACAAACTTGACAATGGAGTTCATTCCAGTGGTTGCAATTGACGCGGTGGGGGCGAGGTGTTCGCCCTGCAAAGTTTCATCACTTTCCTGAATCAGCTCCACCCGGTGTTAATAACGTCTTCCCCAGCTGAATCATCCCAGCCTGGTTCCGCCGACCGTCTTTTCCCAGGAGTGTCTGTTGGGATGAATAATGCAGGCCAAGTTCACTGTCTTTCTGACATTTCATCTTGTAAACTCAGCCTCTGCACTGCAGCGAAGTAATAATAACAATCGCATTTGTTGAATACTTGCTCTGTGTGAAGCCCGACAGACACCTCCACTTTCTAGCTGTGTGGCCCTCGGCATGTCACTTCCTGTATGAGTTTCCTGTGGCTGCTGTAACAAACGACCACACGCTTGGTGAGTCAGAACAACTGAAATTTAAGCTCTCATTCTTTTGGAGGCCGGAAGTCCAAAAATCAGTATCACTGGGGAAAAATCAAGGTGTCGGCCAGACCACACTCTCTCAGAAGGTTCTAGAAAAGAGAGAGCCCGTTTCTTGTCTCTTCCAGCTTCTGGTGGCTCCAGATGTCCCTTGGTTCATGGCCACATCCCTCCAGTACCTGCCTCCATGTTCACAAGAGCTTCGCGTGTGTGTGTGTGTGTGTGCGTGTGTGTGTGTGAAGTCTTCCCACGTGTCTGGTCTGGGAAATCAGGACAGCAGCAACGACGGTGATTCCGTCCCAGGGCTGATGTGAGGTTTCAGTGGGATAATGCAAGTCGGGCAGTTGGCAGGCAGGCAGGCAGCCCTCAATGAGTGGAGTGGCTATTATGAATCTATTTATTAAGTTATTTTTACCCAGGACTGGCAATCGGGGGAGTAATTGACTCCAGTGACGTCATCTCTCCAGCTGGCACATTTTCCTCAGGATCAGATGTGCCAAATGGGCTTTGTTGAGCCAACTCCTCTGGCTGCCAACCTGCCTGCTGGGACACACGCTTGTCCCCGATGAACGTGAAGGCACAGCCCCCACAGGCCCCTTGCTCCCATCCCAGGAAACAGCCAAGCAGGTTGCAGCCAAATATTTGCACATTTTTTCAGTGACTGGATGAAAATAGTATTTCGGTCATCTAAGCAGCACAGAGTGGACGAGAGGAGGAAAAGCCACCTCATCCTGGTGTCCACAGGGGCAGCAGCCTTGGGAGTCTCACGTGGAAAAAATGTTCCAAGGAAACCTGGCCATGTCACCATCCCAAGATAGTGTCACGGCAAAGTGCCATTGTCATTAAATCGGAGAAAGATAAAAATGAAGGAAGCCGGCTTTTCCCACTCCGTCAGTTCCACCGTCACGACGGGAGCTTCTCTCTTAGACCAGTTTTTGCTGGACGAGGTCACAGGTGACACTCGCTCAAGGAGCTCACAGCCCCCTGGATGGTAACAGCAAGGAGTCACGTACTGCCTCCTAGCACCCAAAAACGAGGACACGACGGAGCAGATCTGAGCACAGACTCTGGAGTCTGACAGACAGACAGGATCAAACTCTGGCTCTACTACCCCTGGCTGTGTGACCTTAGGCAAATGATAGAACCTCTCTGAGCCTTGGCATCTCACTGGTAAAATGGGGATCCTTACAACACGTCCTTCAAAGCACCCAGGAGGATATTCAAGGAGACAGCATATTTAGGATTCTGCCTGGGACAAGCATTGGCACTAGACCTAAGTCACAGGAAGATGCTGAAGATGAGGATGTTGATGATGACAGAAATGCCCTCGCCAGCGCCCAGTAACTCTGGGTGAAAGCAGGGAATTCAGTAAAGTAGGAAGCACCTGGGCCGACCTGGCAAGGGATGCAAGATCTCCTTCCAACTCTGTCATCGACTGGTCTCAAGACCCTAGTTCTTGGTTTGGGCCTCAGTTTCCCCATCTGTTAAGTAAATGGATCTGGCAGGATGAATTCTGAGGACGCGTGTACCTTCTAACTCCACTGTTGGTCCTGGGGGTCGTGGCCCCTTCCCCTGCCACCCCCGACAGTGGGTCTTTGTCCACCACCCCGGCCAGTAAGCTGAGCACTTAGTGATTGGATGAGGGTGGAGTAGAAGAGAGTCCAAGGCGACGGGGCCTCGTGGTGACGCTTCCCTCGGGGACGAAAGGCTCTTGGAAGCCGTATACAAGTCTGGGAACATCCCAGGGGCTTGCTCAACAGGGATTGCTCTTCACGCCAAGGAACCGGTCCTGGCTCACTGTCTGGGCTCTGTGACAAGCCTGTCCCACAGAGGCAGGGTCCTCCAGCCATCCCCCTGCACCTGCACTATGAGGGCACTTAGGGTAGTGCCCCACTGACCATAGTTCCATTCATTCATTCACCAAATATTTATTAAGCACCTACTGTATACCAAAGGGTACAACAGAGCCTGGGACACACAGCAGGAGATGAGACAGCAAAGTCCCTGGTCTCATGAAGTTCACGGACTAGTGGAGGGAGGTGTTACTATTTAAAAATGATCTAGTTAATGCTGCGGAGAATGCTATGGAAGAAAAATACAGCATGTGCTGAGACCAAGTGACTTGATCTGGTCAGAAGGGATCGGGAGGGCTTCTCAGAGGAAGGGACATTTACACTGGGACCTGAAGTTTGAGTAGGAGTTAGGAGAGGGAAGGGCCTTCCAGGCAGAGGGAACAGCATGGCAGGACTGGTGGTGGCGAGAGTTGAAGGAAAGGCCAGTGTGGCTGGTGAGGTTGGCATGGGCCAGACTGGGCCAGGGCCAGTGCTTCGTTCATGGTGTGGGCTTCATGCCGAGGGAAGTGGGTAGCCATGGAAGGTTCAAGGATGAGCAGAGGATGAAGCTGCTCTGGTATCATAGTCACCTTAAACATAGGAACTTAGAAAGTGGAGGCTCTCTGCCAACCAGGGATGTCTGTGCCAGCAGGTGTCTGTGCAGGAAAGTCATAGAAAGCACAGAGCTGGGCCGGGCGCGGTGGTTCACGCCTGTCATCCTAGCACTCTGGGAGGCCGAGGAGGGCGGATCGCTCGAGGTCAGGAGTTCGAGACCAGCCTGAGCAAGAGCGAGACCCCGTCTCTACTATAAATAGAAAGAAATTAATTGGCCAACTAAAAATATATAGAAAAAATTAGCCAGGCATGGTGGCGCATGCCTGTAGTCCCAGCTACTCAGGAGGCTGAGGCAGGAAGATCGCTTGAGCCCAGGAGTCTGAGGTTGCTGTGAGATAGG